>CM035424.1:16698575-16930186 GCA_020310875.1 Ceratopteris richardii | reverse complement strand
CTTGGTAATGTTAGCTCTATAAATCTACTATATGCTCACAAATTTTCGTGTCATTTGGATGTTGCAATCTTCAGTTATGTTTATTGAAGTCAACAGGGTCTGTTCATCTTCACTTCTCTGTCAGGTACCTGACTTTTTCACTCATCGTTGTCAGAGGTGTTTCTCAGTGGTTACTTATCCAAATTCAGTGATTTAAAGCTGTTGGATTCCGATTACTGTCTAGTATAACCATACAAATTTTCATAATCATTAGATTTCTACATTTTGAGTTATGGTGATTTTTCTGCTCACTGGTCTATTTCTGTAGCAGCCCGTGAAAATCGGGATGATGTCATCACTTGTTAAAACTCATTCTCAGTGTGTGCTTTGTTATTTTTGATGAGATTACTCTTGCAAGTTAGCTCTTTAAGTTGCCTAGACTTCCCCAAGAGGAATTGAGCTAATTGCTGCTGTGCTCAGAGAATTATGTAAAACACTGGACATGTGTATGAACCAAGAATAGCAAGTTTTCACCTCTGAGCTAACTCCAACTTATCTGTTTGATCTATCTTTTTGAGAGTGATCTCCAAGGTACATAGGGTGTCTAATACATCCATTGGCAAGCTAAAAGGGCCCACCATATACTCCTGGAGTTCATTTGGCTGGTGTAGATCAAGGATTTTGCAACACCTCTTCATCTTCAAGCACATACTTATCCATCTCTTCACAGTGGTATCAGAGCAAGGTTGGACAACATGGCAGATGGATTTCCTTCATCAATTGACAAATTAGACAGAGGTAACTACTCAGCTTGGTCATTAAGAATGGAAGCCTATCTCCAAGGTAGAAGTTTATATGGTTATGTGGCTGGAGATGAAGTTATGCCAAGTTTCAGGAACAAAAGTCAACCAACACAAGAAGAGCAAGAAAGATTGAGCACATGGTGCTCCAAGGATGCACTTGCAAGGTCTTATCTCCTCAACTCTATCTCAGATTTTTTGTTGCCTCACATTAGAAGTTGTAAGACATCTCAGGAAGTGTGGGATGCACTTGAAGCCTTCTTTTCTTCAAGTACCAAAGCTAGGAAGCATCAACTATGGCTGGATTTCACAACCCTCAAGAAGGCTCCCAAACAAAATGTGACTGATTTTGTCACAAAGCTCAAGGACATAGCAGATCAGTTGGGAAGCATTGGAGAGGTAATAGATGAAGAGCAAATTGTAAGGCAGGTGATCAATGGCTTGAAGGCAGATGATAAGTGGGAAGCATTCACCACAGCTATGGATTTGTACATGGACATGCATGTACCTGATTTCAACACACTCATTGGACAACTACTTACTCAAGAGGCAAAGCTTATCAAAAATGGAGAAAGCTCTAAAGGTAATCAACCTTCAGCTTTATACACGGATAAAAGCAAGTCTAAAGATAACAAAGGAAAGGCAAAGAAAGTGGATGATGAAGCAGGTACATATCAAGCTAACTATGCAGGTAGAGGAAGACATGGCAGAGGTAGAGGAAGAGGAGGTAGACAAGGCAGGGGGAGATCCCAAGACTCCAACTCATGTTCTATTTGTGGATTAATTAATCATACAACTGAAAATTGCTTTAGGAATTCCAGGAATCAAAGAGGCAGAGGATACAATAGAGGAAGTTATGGCTACTCAAGAGGAAGGTTCAACAACTACCATGGCAACTACAACAACTACAATCATTCAAACTATCAAGGAGGCTACAAAGGAAAGAGAGACTACAATAACTACACAGAAGACTCAAACAAAGAGGATTCATTATTGATCATGAACATGGCTATGCCACAAGGTAAATCTGATGAGCATGTTTTCTACATAGATTCAGGTTGTTCAAATCATGTGGCAGGAAATGTGGCACTCCTATCAGATTTAGAAGATCCAAGGAATAAGCATGAGGTACAAACAGGAGATGATACAAAACATCCTGTGGAGAAAATAGGCAATGTCAAAGCACCCGATGGAAACATCAACCTACTCAGTAAGGTACTCTATGTCCCTACCATTACAAAGAATTTGATAAGTGTTGGGCAGATAGTAGAGAAAGGGTTGCAAGTCAGGTTCACAAAAGCAGGAGCATTTGTTGAAGATCCAATTCAAGGATTCAGAAGAATTGCAAAAGGTGAAAAGACAGGTAGATTGTTCACATTTGAATTACAGGACACTATAGACATTGCTCTCTTTAATTATGGTAGTCAGACACTCACAGAATTGGAAGTATGGCACAAAAGGTTAGCACATATTGGTGAAAGGTCATTAAAGCAAATCTGCAGGGACCAAAGTGTACTTGGACTTCCTAATTTGTCAAAACAACATATGATTTATAAGTGCAGTGCATGTCAATTTGGAAAGTCTCACAGGTTACCATTCATGAAGAAAGGTTATATGCATGGAGATCTCTTGGAGTTGGTTCATACAGATGTATGGGGACCTAGCAAGGAAGCTTCAATATCTGGATCAAGGTATTATGTTTCCTTTATTGATGATTGCAGCAGATGGACTATCCTATTCTTTATGAAACACAAAGATGAAGTTTTTTCATGTTTCAAAAGATATTTGGCTCTTGTGGAGAATCAAACAGGTAAATCACTAAAAAGGCTAAGGTCAGATGGAGGGGGAGAATATTTCTCCCAAGAGTTTGATTCTTTTCTTCAAGAAAGAGGAATCAAAAGAGAGGTAACTACAAGGTACACTCCTGAGCAAAATGGAGTGGCAGAAAGGAGGAATAGGACAATTGTTGAAGCTGCAAGGTCTATGTTAAATGAAAAGCATTTACCTAATTACTTATGGGCTGAGGCTGTATCTACAGCCACTTACTTGATTAACAGGTTGCCTTCAAAATCCCTTGATGGGATGACTCCATATGAGGCTTGGAATGGAAGAAGACCAAGCTTAGATCATTGTAAAATTTTTGGATGTATTGCTTTTGCTCATGTTCCTTCACAGGTTAGAGGCAAGATGGATCCAAAGGCAGAAAGGTGTGTATTTATTGGATATGACAACAATCAAAAGGGCTACAGGTTATACAACCCTACCAACAAAGGATTCTTTGTAAGCAGAGATGTAGTTTTTGACGAGAACAATTCATGGTATGAAGATTCATGCAGGAAGATCAATTTACCATATGATCTTGAAGAAGATTTTCCAAAGCTTGGTAGAGAACAATCAAAGATTGAAGAACAAGACACCTCAGAGGATGATGAAGAATCTCACATGGAAAAGATAAAAGCATGGAAGTCTAAAGGTAAAGCAAAATTGCAGGAACTTGGACATGAGGCAGAATCATCACATCATGGCCTAAGAAGATCTATGAGGGACAAGAAAAAACCAGAAAGGTATGGGTTTGACACCTCATTAGTAACTAAACATTCTATCTACATAGCACAGGACATAAACCAAGAGGAGCCATCATCATTTGAAGAGGCCAAAGCCAAAACAGAATGGAAGCATGCAATGAAGGAAGAGATCAAAGCACTTGAGGAAAACAACACTTGGGATTTGGTGCCCAAGACTTCATCCATGAAGGTAATAGGCTCAAGATGGGTCTATAAACTCAAGAAGAATTCTGATGGTTCAATTAACAGGTATAAGGCAAGGCTTGTGGCAAAAGGCTTTGCACAAACTCAGGGAATTGATTATGAGGAGACTTTCTCTCCTGTGGCAAAGATGCCTACTATTAGGGTTTTGCTTAGTATTGCCTCTTCCAAGAATTGGAAGATACTTCAACTAGATGTAAAGAATGCATTCTTGAATGATTGGATAACAGAAGAGGTATATATGGCACAACCACCTGGTTTTGAGAATCAAGTTTATCCTGATTATGTGTGTAAACTTAACAAAGCATTGTATGGTCTCAAGCAAGCTCCAAGAGCTTGGAATTTCAAGCTTGTTTCATTCTTGCAGGACAAAGGCTTTCAACCAAGCAAGGCAGATCCTTCACTCTTTATTAAAAAGAGTGATTCTGAGGTCATCTACCTATGTGTATATGTAGATGATATTATATTGACAGGAAATGATGAAGATGGTATGAAGAAGATCAAAGATCAGATGAGAGAAGAGTTCAAGATAAGTGATTTGGGTTCACTTACCTAATTCCTAGGTTTGGAAGTTGTCTACAAAGATCATGGTTTGTTTCTCACTCAAAGAAAGTACATTAAGGACATGTTGGCAAAATTCAAGATGCAAGATTGTAAGATTGCAGGTACTCCAATGGAGGTCAATCACAAATTGAGCTCACATTAAGGTGAACTCATAGAGGACATCACATCATATCAAAGTCTAGTGGGTAGTCTCAACTATGCCACATTGACAAGAGTAGATATATGTTACAGTGTGAGTGTGCTAAGCCAATTTATGCACACACCAAGGAAACCAGATATGGATGCTGCCACAAGGATTCTCAAGTATCTCAAAGGAACCATAAATGAAGGACTTTATTATCCTTATGTATCTGATTTAGGTTTGAAGCTATTTTCTGATGCAGATTGGGCTGGCTCCAAGGAAGATAGAAGGAGCACTTCAGGTTATCTTACCTTTGCAGGTTCAAAGCTTATTTCATGGTCATCCAAGAAGCAACCCACAGTTGCTCTCTCTTCTACTGAAGCTGAATATAGAGGTCTTGCCATAGCTACACAAGAAGCTATGTGGATGAAGACATTATTCAAAGATCTTGGATTGGAGTTCGGAACTCCAACTATTTTTTGTGACAATATGAGTTCTATTCATTTGGCTGCTAATCCTATTTTTCATGCAAGGACTAAACATATTGAAGTTCATTATCACTATGTACGAGAAAAGGTTCTAAGCAAAGAGATTCAAATATCATATGTGTCCACTCATCAACAATGTGCAGATATTCTAACCAAAGCATTGGATGGTACAAAGCTTTGCAAATTCAAGGCTATGATTGGTTTGCAGGTAATCTTGGAAGATTGAAGACCTCAAGCATACTTGGCTTGAGGGGGAGCTGTTGGAGCAAGTCTATGACAAGCCTAAGTATTGGCTTGAGTCTCACAAAGTCTTAGAAGAAGCTTTAAAAAGAAGACTATGTAAAGTTCACTTGTGAACTACCTCTTGTAACTTTTGAAGAGTTTACTTAATGTAAAAGTAAGAGAATCTTAAGTGGTTGAGTCCACTTGATCAAGAATGGAAAGAGGAGCCACGAATTTGTGATTTGTGGTAGGTAGAGAATCAAATCAATCATTGATTGATTGGAGAGTGATTGAGGGAAGTTAGCCTCCCAAACTCAACTATAAATAGATGGCAGTTTTAGTCGTGGTTAGAGAGACCTATGTGAAGAACTCCAAGAGCTTAGCTTTATGCCATATCAAGGTGTGATTACAAGGCACACATATGTATCAGTAAGTCATTGTATTGTACAAGAAATATACTTTCATTTTCATGATTATTTGAGTTCATCTTTCCATGTTCTTGTGAAGTGTACTACTCACTGCCATTACTCTCAGTTTTCTCAGTCAGCTTGCAGAGATGTTTTCTCTGAGCTTGGTGGATCATTTTCAGTGATTTAACTTGGTAATGTTAGCTCTATAAGTCTACTATATGCTCACAAATTTTCGTGTCATTTGGATGTTGCAATCTTCAGTTATGTTTATTTGAAGTCAACAGGGTCTGTTCATCTTCACTTCTCTGTCAGGTACCTGACTTTTTCACTCATGTTGTCAGAGGTGTTTCTCAGTGGTTACTTATCCAAATTCAGTGATTTAAAGCTTGTTGGATTCCGATTACTGTCTAGTATAACCATACAAATTTTCATAATCATTAGATTTCTACATTTTGAGTTATGGTGATTTTTCTGCTCACTGGTCTATTTCTGTAGCAGCCCGTGAAAATCGGGATGATGTCATCACTTGTTAAAACTCATTCTCAGTGTGTGCTTTGTTATTTTTGATGAGATTACTCTTGAAAGTTAGCTCTTTAAGTTGCCTAGACTTCCCCAAGAGGAATTGAGCTAATTGCTGCTGTGCTCAGAGAATTATGTAAAACACTGGACATGTGTATGAACCAAGAATAGCAAGTTTTCACCTCTGAGCTAACTCCAACTTATCTGTTTTGATCTATCTTTTTGAGAGTGATCTTCCAAGGTACATAGGGTGTCTAATACATCCATTGGCAAGCTAAAAGGGCCCACCATATACTCCTGGAGTTCATTTGGCTGGTGTAGATCAAGGATTTTGCAACACCTCTTCATCTTCAAGCACATACTTATCCATCTCTTCACAGTGGTATCAGAGCAAGGTTGGACAACATGGCAGATGGATTTCCTTCATCAATTGACAAATTAGACAGAGGTAACTACTCAGCTTGGTCATTAAGAATGGAAGCCTATCTCCAAGGTAGAAGTTTATATGGTTATGTGGCTGGAGATGAAGTTATGCCAAGTTTCAGGAACAAAAGTCAACCAACACAAGAAGAGCAAGAAAGATTGAGCACATGGTGCTCCAAGGATGCACTTGCAAGGTCTTATCTCCTCAACTCTATCTCAGATTTTTTGTTGCCTCACATTAGAAGTTGTAAGACATCTCAGGAAGTGTGGGATGCACTTGAAGCCTTCTTTTCTTCAAGTACCAAAGCTAGGAAGCATCAACTATGGCTGGATTTCACAACCCTCAAGAAGGCTCCCAAACAAAATGTGACTGATTTTGTCACAAAGCTCAAGGACATAGCAGATCAGTTGGGAAGCATTGGAGAGGTAATAGATGAAGAGCAAATTGTAAGGCAGGTGATCAATGGCTTGAAGGCAGATGATAAGTGGGAAGCATTCACCACAGCTATGGATTTGTACATGGACATGCATGTACCTGATTTCAACACACTCATTGGACAACTACTTACTCAAGAGGCAAAGCTTATCAAAAATGGAGAAAGCTCTAAAGGTAATCAACCTTCAGCTTTATACACGGATAAAAGCAAGTCTAAAGATAACAAAGGAAAGGCAAAGAAAGTGGATGATGAAGCAGGTACATATCAAGCTAACTATGCAGGTAGAGGAAGACATGGCAGAGGTAGAGGAAGAGGAGGTAGACAAGGCAGGGGGAGATCCCAAGACTCCAACTCATGTTCTATTTGTGGATTAACTAATCATACAACTGAAAATTGCTTTAGGAATTCCAGGAATCAAAGAGGCAGAGGATACAATAGAGGAAGTTATGGCTACTCAAGAGGAAGGTTCAACAACTACCATGGCAACTACAACAACTACAATCATTCAAACTATCAAGGAGGCTACAAAGGAAGGAGAGACTACAATAACTACACAGAAGACTCAAACAAAGAGGATTCATTATTGATCATGAACATGGCTATGCCACAAGGTAAATCTGATGAGCATGTTTTCTACATAGATTCAGGTTGTTCAAATCATGTGGCAGGAAATGTGGCACTCCTATCAGATTTAGAAGATCCAAGGAATAAGCATGAGGTACAAACAGGAGATGATACAAAACATCCTGTGGAGAAAATAGGCAATGTCAAAGCACCCAATGGAAACATCAACCTACTCAGTAAGGTACTCTATGTCCCTACCATTACAAAGAATTTGATAAGTGTTGGGCAGATAGTAGAGAAAGGGTTGCAAGTCAGGTTCACAAAAGCAGGAGCATTTGTTGAAGATCCAATTCAAGGATTCAGAAGAATTGCAAAAGGTGAAAAGACAGGTAGATTGTTCACATTTGAATTACAGGACACTAGAAACATTGCTCTCTTTAATTATGGTAGTCAGACACTCACAGAATTGGAAGTATGGCACAAAAGGTTAGCACATATTGGTGAAAGGTCATTAAAGCAAATCTGCAGGGACCAAAGTGTACTTGGACTTCCTAATTTGTCAAAACAACATATGATTTATAAGTGCAGTGCATGTCAATTTGGAAAGTCTCACAGGTTACCATTCATGAAGAAAGGTTATATGCATGGAGATCTCTTGGAGTTGGTTCATACAGATGTATGGGGACCTAGCAAGGAAGCTTCAATATCTGGATCAAGGTATTATGTTTCCTTTATTGATGATTGCAGCAGATGGACTATCCTATTCTTTATGAAACACAAAGATGAAGTTTTTTCATGTTTCAAAAGATATTTGGCTCTTGTGGAGAATCAAACAGGTAAATCACTAAAAAGGCTAAGGTCAGATGGAGGGGGAGAATATTTCTCCCAAGAGTTTGATTCTTTTCTTCAAGAAAGAGGAATCAAAAGAGAGGTAACTACAAGGTACACTCCTGAGCAAAATGGAGTGGCAGAAAGGAGGAATAGGACAATTGTTGAAGCTGCAAGGTCTATGTTAAATGAAAAGCATTTACCTAATTACTTATGGGCTGAGGCTGTATCTACAGCCACTTACTTGATTAACAGGTTGCCTTCAAAATCCCTTGATGGGATGACTCCATATGAGGCTTGGAATGGAAGAAGACCAAGCTTAGATCATTGTAAAATTTTTGGATGTATTGCTTTTGCTCATGTTCCTTCACAGGTTAGAGGCAAGATGGATCCAAAGGCAGAAAGGTGTGTATTTATTGGATATGACAACAATCAAAAGGGCTACATGTTATACAACCCTACCAACAAAGGATTCTTTGTAAGCAGAGATGTAGTTTTTGACGAGAACAATTCATGGTATGAAGATTCATGCAGGAAGATCAATTTACCATATGATCTTGAAGAAGATTTTCCAAAGCTTGGTAGAGAACAATCAAAGATTGAAGAACAAGACACCTCAGAGGATGATGAAGAATCTCACATGGAAAAGATAAAAGCATGGAAGTCTAAAGGTAAAGCAAAATTGCAGGAACTTGGACATGAGGCAGAATCATCACATCATGGCCTAAGAAGATCTATGAGGGACAAGAAAAAACCAGAAAGGTATGGGTTTGACACCTCATTAGTAACTAAACATTCTATCTACATAGCACAGGACATAAACCAAGAGGAGCCATCATCATTTGAAGAGGCCAAAGCCAAAACAGAATGGAAGCATGCAATGAAGGAAGAGATCAAAGCACTTGAGGAAAACAACACTTGGGATTTGGTGCCCAAGACTTCATCCATGAAGGTAATAGGCTCAAGATGGGTCTATAAACTCAAGAAGAATTCTGATGGTTCAATTAACAGGTATAAGGCAAGGCTTGTGGCAAAAGGCTTTGCACAAACTCAGGGAATTGATTATGAGGAGACTTTCTCTCCTGTGGCAAAGATGCCTACTATTAGGGTTTTGCTTAGTATTGCCTCTTCCAAGAATTGGAAGATACTTCAACTAGATGTAAAGAATACATTCTTGAATGGTTGGATAACAGAAGAGGTATATATGGCACAACCACCTGGTTTTGAGAATCAAGTTTATCCTGATTATGTGTGTAAACTTAACAAAGCATTGTATGGTCTCAAGCAAGCTCCAAGAGCTTGGAATTTCAAGCTTGTTTCATTCTTGCAGGACAAAGGCTTTCAACCAAGCAAGGCAGATCCTTCACTCTTTATTAAAAAGAGTGATTCTGAGGTCATCTACCTATGTGTATATGTAGATGATATTATATTGACAGGAAATGATGAAGATGGTATGAAGAAGATCAAAGATCAGATGAGAGAAGAGTTCAAGATAAGTGATTTGGGTTCACTTACCTACTTCCTAGGTTTGGAAGTTGTCTACAAAGATCATGGTTTGTTTCTCACTCAAAGAAAGTACATTAAGGACATGTTGGCAAAATTCAAGATGCAAGATTGTAAGATTGCAGGTACTCCAATGGAGGTCAATCACAAATTGAGCTCACATTAAGGTGAACTCATAGAGGACATCACATCATATCAAAGTCTAGTGGGTAGTCTCAACTATGCCACATTGACAAGAGTAGATATATGTTACAGTGTGAGTGTGCTAAGCCAATTTATGCACACACCAAGGAAACCAGATATGGATGCTGCCACAAGGATTCTCAAGTATCTCAAAGGAACCATAAATGAAGGACTTTATTATCCTTATGTATCTGATTTAGGTTTGAAGCTATTTTCTGATGCAGATTGGGCTGGCTCCAAGGAAGATAGAAGGAGCACTTCAGGTTATCTTACCTTTGCAGGTTCAAAGCTTATTTCATGGTCATCCAAGAAGCAACCCACAGTTGCTCTCTCTTCTACTGAAGCTGAATATAGAGGTCTTGCCATAGCTACACAAGAAGCTATGTGGATGAAGACATTATTCAAAGATCTTGGATTGGAGTTCGGAACTCCAACTATTTTTGGTGACAATATGAGTTCTATTCATTTGGCTGCTAATCCTATTTTTCATGCAAGGACTAAACATATTGAAGTTCATTATCACTATGTACGAGAAAAGGTTCTAAGCAAAGAGATTCAAATATCATATGTGTCCACTCATCAACAATGTGCAGATATTCTAACCAAAGCATTGGATGGTACAAAGCTTTGCAAATTCAAGGCTATGATTGGTTTGCAGGTAATCTTGGAAGATTGAAGACCTCAAGCATACTTGGCTTGAGGGGGAGCTGTTGGAGCAAGTCTATGACAAGCCTAAGTATTGGCTTGAGTCTCACAAAGTCTTAGAAGAAGCTTTAAAAAGAAGACTATGTAAAGTTCACTTGTGAACTACCTCTTGTAACTTTTGAAGAGTTTACTTAATGTAAAAGTAAGAGAATCTTAAGTGGTTGAGTCCACTTGATCAAGAATGGAAAGAGGAGCCACAAATTCGTGATTTGTGGTAGGTAGAGAATCAAATCAATCATTGATTGATTGGAGAGTGATTGAGGGAAGTTAACCTCCCAAACTCAACTATAAATAGATGGCAGTTTTAGTCGTGGTTAGAGAGACCTATGTGAAGAACTCCAAGAGCTGAGCTTTATGCCATATCAAGGTGTGATTACAAGGCACACATATGTATCAGTAAGTCATTGTATTGTACAAGCAATATACTTTCATTTTCATGATTATTTGAGTTCATCTTTCCATGTTCTTGTGAAGTGTACTACTCACTGCCATTACTCTCAGTTTTCTCAGTCAGCTTGCAGAGATGTTTTCTCTGAGCTTGGTGGATAATTTTCAGTGATTTAACTTAGTAATGTTAGCTCTATAAGTCTACTATATGCTCACAAATTTTCGTGTCATTTGGATGTTACAATCTTCAGTTATGTTTATTCGAAGTCAACAGGGTCTGTTCATCTTCACTTCTATGTCAGGTACCTGACTTTTTCACTCATCTTGTCAGAGGTGTTTCTCAGTGGTTACTTATCCAAAATCAGTGATTTAAAGCTTGTTGGATTCCGATTACTGTCTAGTATAACCATACAAATTTTCATAATCATTAGATTTCTACATTTTGAGTTATGGTGATTTTTCTGCTCACTGGTCTATTTCTGTAGCAGCCCGTGAAAATCGGGATGATGTCATCACTTGTTAAAACTCATTCTCAGTGTGTGCTTTGTTATTTTTGATGAGATTACTCTTGAAAGTTAGCTCTTTAAGTTGCCTAGACTTCCCCAAGAGGAATTGAGCTAATTGCTGCTGTGCTCAGAGAATTATGTAAAACACTGGACATGTGTATGAACCAAGAATAGCAAGTTTTCACCTCTGAGCTAACTCCAACTTATCTGTTTTGATCTATCTTTTTGAGAGTGATCTTCCAAGGTACATAGGGTGTCTAATACATCCATTGGCAAGCTAAAAGGGCCCACCATATACTCCTGGAGTTCATTTGGCTGGTGTAGATCAAGGATTTTGCAACACCTCTTCATCTTCAAGCACATACTTATCCATCTCTTCACAGTGGTGTCAGAGCAAGGTTGGACAACATGGCAGATGGATTTCCTTCATCAATTGACAAATTAGACAGAGGTAACTACTCAGCTTGGTCATTAAGAATGGAAGCCTATCTCCAAGGTAGAAGTTTATATGGTTATGTGGCTGGAGATGAAGTTATGCCAAGTTTCAGGAACAAAAGTCAACCAACACAAGAAGAGCAAGAAAGATTGAGCACATGGTGCTCCAAGGATGCACTTGCAAGGTCTTATCTCCTCAACTCTATCTCAGATTTTTTGTTGCCTCACATTAGAAGTTGTAAGACATCTCAGGAAGTGTGGGATGCACTTGAAGCCTTCTTTTCTTCAAGTACCAAAGCTAGGAAGCATCAACTATGGCTGGATTTCACAACCCTCAAGAAGGCTCCCAAACAAAATGTGACTGATTTTGTCACAAAGCTCAAGGACATAGCAGATCAGTTGGGAAGCATTGGAGAGGTAATAGATGAAGAGCAAATTGTAAGGCAGGTGATCAATGGCTTGAAGGCAGATGATAAGTGGGAAGCATTCACCACAGCTATGGATTTGTACATGGACATGCATGTACCTGATTTCAACACACTCATTGGACAACTACTTACTCAAGAGGCAAAGCTTATCAAAAATGGAGAAAGCTCTAAAGGTAATCAACCTTCAGCTTTATACACGGATAAAAGCAAGTCTAAAGATAACAAAGGAAAGGCAAAGAAAGTGGATGATGAAGCAGGTACATATCAAGCTAACTATGCAGGTAGAGGAAGACATGGCAGAGGTAGAGGAAGAGGAGGTAGACAAGGCAGGGGGAGATCCCAAGACTCCAACTCATGTTCTATTTGTTGATTAACTAATCATACAACTGAAAATTGCTTTAGGAATTCCAGGAATCAAAGAGGCAGAGGATACAATAGAGGAAGTTATGGCTACTCAAGAGGAAGGTTCAACAACTACCATGGCAACTACAACAACTACAATCATTCAAACTATCAAGGAGGCTACAAAGGAAGGAGAGACTACAATAACTACACAGAAGACTCAAACAAAGAGGATTCATTATTGATCATGAACATGGCTATGCCACAAGGTAAATCTGATGAGCATGTTTTCTACATAGATTCAGGTTGTTCAAATCATGTGGCAGGAAATGTGGCACTCCTATCAGATTTAGAAGATCCAAGGAATAAGCATGAGGTACAAACAGGAGATGATACAAAACATCCTGTGGAGAAAATAGGCAATGTCAAAGCACCCGATGGAAACATCAACCTACTCAGTAAGGTACTCTATGTCCCTACCATTACAAAGAATTTGATAAGTGTTGGGCAGATAGTAGAGAAAGGGTTGCAAGTCAGGTTCACAAAAGCAGGAGCATTTGTTGAAGATCCAATTCAAGGATTCAGAAGAATTGCAAAAGGTGAAAAGACAGGTAGATTGTTCACATTTGAATTACAGGACACTAGAAACATTGCTCTCTTTAATTATGGTAGTCAGACACTCACAGAATTGGAAGTATGGCACAAAAGGTTAGCACATATTGGTGAAAGGTCATTAAAGCAAATCTGCAGGGACCAAAGTGTACTTGGACTTCCTAATTTGTCAAAACAACATATGATTTATAAGTGCAGTGCATGTCAATTTGGAAAGTCTCACAGGTTACCATTCATGAAGAAAGGTTATATGCATGGAGATCTCTTGGAGTTGGTTCATACAGATGTATGGGGACCTAGCAAGGAAGCTTCAATATCTGGATCAAGGTATTATGTTTCCTTTATTGATGATTGCAGCAGATGGACTATCCTATTCTTTATGAAACACAAAGATGAAGTTTTTTCATGTTTCAAAAGATATTTGGCTCTTGTGGAGAATCAAACAGGTAAATCACTAAAAAGGCTAAGGTCAGATGGAGGGGGAGAATATTTCTCCCAAGAGTTTGATTATTTTCTTCAAGAAAGAGGAATCAAAAGAGAGGTAACTACAAGGTACACTCCTGAGCAAAATGGAGTGGCAGAAAGGAGGAATAGGACAATTGTTGAAGCTGCAAGGTCTATGTTAAATGAAAAGCATTTACCTAATTACTTATGGGCTGAGGCTGTATCTACAGCCACTTACTTGATTAACAGGTTGCCTTCAAAATCCCTTGATGGGATGACTCCATATGAGGCTTGGAATGGAAGAAGACCAAGCTTAGATCATTGTAAAATTTTTGGATGTATTGCTTTTGCTCATGTTCCTTCACAGGTTAGAGGCAAGATGGATCCAAAGGCAGAAAGGTGTGTATTTATTGGATATGACAACAATCAAAAGGGCTACAAGTTATACAACCCTACCAACAAAGGATTCTTGGTAAGCAGAGATGTAGTTTTTGATGAGAACAATTCATGGTATGAAGATTCATGCAGGAAGATCAATTTACCATATGATCTTGAAGAAGATTTTCCAAAGCTTGGTAGAGAACAATCAAAGATTGAAGAACAAGACACCTCAGAGGATGATGAAGAATCTCACATGGAAAAGATAAAAGCATGGAAGTCTAAAGGTAAAGCAAAATTGCAGGAACTTGGACATGAGGCAGAATCATCACATCATGGCCTAAGAAGATCTATGAGGGACAAGAAAAAACCAGAAAGGTATGGGTTTGACACCTCATTAGTAACTAAACATTCTATCTACATAGCACATGACATAAACCAAGAGGAGCCATCATCATTTGAAGAGGCCAAAGCAAAAACAGAATGGAAGCATGCAATGAAGGAAGAGATCGAAGCACTTGAGGAAAACAACACTTGGGATTTGGTGCCCAAGACTTCATCCATGAAGGTAATAGGCTCAAGATGGGTCTATAAACTCAAGAAGAATTCTGATGGTTCAATTAACAGGTATAAGGCAAGGCTTGTGGCAAAAGGCTTTGCACAAACTCAGGGAATTGATTATGAGGAGACTTTCTCTCCTGTGGCAAAGATGCCTACTATTAGGGTTTTGCTTAGTATTGCCTCTTCCAAGAATTGGAAGATACTTCAACTAGATGTAAAGAATGCATTCTTGAATGGTTGGATAACAGAAGAGGTATATATGGCACAACCACCTGGTTTTGAGAATCAAGTTTATCCTGATTATGTGTGTAAACTTAACAAAGCATTGTATGGTCTCAAGCAAGCTCCAAGAGCTTGGAATTTCAGGCTTGTTTCATTCTTGCAGGACAAAGGCTTTCAACCAAGCAATGCAGATCCTTCACTCTTTATTAAAAAGAGTAATTCTGAGGTCATCTACCTATGTGTATATGTAGATGATATTATATTGACAGGAAATGATGAAGATGGTATGAAGAAGATCAAAGATCAGATGAGAGAAGAGTTCAAGATAAGTGATTTGGGTTCACTTACCTACTTCCTAGGTTTGGAAGTTGTCTACAAAGATCATGGTTTGTTTCTCACTCAAAGAAAGTACATTAAGGACATGTTGGCAAAATTCAAGATGCAAGATTGTAAGATTGCAGGTACTCCAATGGAGGTCAATCACAAATTGAGCTCACATGAAGGTGAACTCATAGAGGACATCACATCATATCAAAGTCTAGTGGGTAGTCTCAACTATGCCACATTGACAAGAGTAGATATATGTTACAGTGTGAGTGTGCTAAGCCAATTTATGCACACACCAAGGAAACCAGATATGGATGCTGCCACAAGGATTCTCAAGTATCTCAAAGGAACCATAAATGAAGGACTTTATTATCCTTATGTATCTGATTTAGGTTTGAAGCTATTTTCTGATGCAGATTGGGTTGGCTCCAAGGAAGATAGAAGGAGCACTTCAGGTTATCTTACCTTTGCAGGTTCAAAGCTTATTTCATGGTCATCCAAGAAGCAACCCACAGTTGCTCTCTCTTCTACTGAAGCTGAATATAGAGGTCTTGCCATAGCTACACAAGAAGCTATGTGGATGAAGACATTATTCAAAGATCTTGGATTGGAGTTCGGAACTCCAACTATTTTTGGTGACAATATGAGTTCTATTCATTTGGCTGCTAATCCTATTTTTCATGCAAGGACTAAACATATTGAAGTTCATTATCACTATGTACGAGAAAAGGTTCTAAGCAAAGAGATTCAAATATCATATGTGTCCACTCATCAACAATGTGCAGATATTCTAACCAAAGCATTGGATGGTACAAAGCTTTGCAAATTCAAGGCTATGATTGGTTTGCAGGTAATCTTGGAAGATTGAAGACCTCAAGCATACTTGGCTTGAGGGGGAGCTGTTGGAGCAAGTCTATGACAAGCCTAAGTATTGGCTTGAGTCCCACAAAGTCTTAGAAGAAGCTTTAAAAAGAAGACTATGTAAAGTTCACTTGTGAACTACCTCTTGTAACTTTTGAAGAGTTTACTTAATGTAAAAGTAAGAGAATCTTAAGTGGTTGAGTCCACTTGATCAAGAATGGAAAGAGGAGCCACAAATTCGTGATTTGTGGTAGGTAGAGAATCAAATCAATCATTGATTGATTGGAGAGTGATTGAGGGAAGTTAGCCTCCCAAACTCAACTATAAATAGATGGCAGTTTTAGTCGTGGTTAGAGAGACCTATGTGAAGACCTCCAAGAGCTGAGCTTTATGCCATATCAAGGTGTGATTACAAGGCACACATATGTATCAGTAAGTCATTGTATTGTACAAGCAATATACTTTCATTTTCATGATTATTTGAGTTCATCTTTCCATGTTCTTGTGAAGTGTACTACTCACTGCCATTACTCTCAGTGTTCTGAGTCAGCTTGCAGAGATGTTTTCTCTGAGCTTGGTGGATCATTTTCAGTGATTTAACTTGGTACAGTTAGCTCTATAAGTCTACTATATGCTCACAAATTTTCGTGTCATTTGGATGTTGCAATTTTCAGTTATGTTTATTCGAAGTCAACAGGGTCTGTTCATCTTCACTTCTCTGTCAGGTACCTGACTTTTTCACTCATCTTGTCAGAGGTGTTTCTCAGTGGTTACTTATCCAAATTCAGTGATTTAAAGCTTGTTGGATTTCGATTACTGTTTAGTATAACCATACAAATTTTCATAATCATTGGATTTCTACATTTTGAGTTATGGTGATTTTTCTGTTCACTGGTCTATTTCTGTAGCAGCCCGTGAAAATCGGGATGATGTCATCACTTGTTAAAACTCATTCTCAGTGTGTGCTTTGTTTATTTTGATGATATTACTCTTGAAAGTTAGCTCTTTAAGTTGCCTAGACTTCCCCAAGAGGAATTGAGCTAATTGCTGCTGTGCTCAGAGAATTATGTAAAACACTGGACATGTGTATGAACCAAGAATAGCAAGTTTTCACCTCTGAGCTAACTCCAACTTATCTGTTTTGATCTATCTTTTTGAGAGTGATCTTCCAAGGTACATAGGGTGTCTAATACATCCATTGGCAAGCTAAAAGGGCCCACCATATACTCCTGGAGTTCATTTGGCTGGTGTAGATCAAGGATTTTGCAACACCTCTTCATCTTCAAGCACATACTTATCCATCTCTTCACATATTAGTCCGTGTGTGTGAGGGACAAGGGCCAGATAGCCAAGGTCCCAAACTCGGTGGATACTCTAAGGTACCCGATAGTAATGGGGATGAGTGTTGCATGATGGCCACATGTTGGCACTAGACCATTCCAGATCATTGCTATTTTTAGAGTAGAAGAGGGCATATATGGATGGGAGGAGACACACACACACATCATTCAAGCTTTTTGCTTACAACATTATGGAAAACCAAGGCCATGGCTGCTTCGTATGTTCAAGCAGAAGAGGAAGAACGACATCGGCAAGAAGAAGAGGCAACAAGAGTTGCTACAGAGCAATGGTGATAAGAGGTTCAAGCTGAGGAGGAAAGGTACAAATTAGAAGAGGAGGAAGTCAACTGATGACAACAAGAAGAAATATGATGGCAACAAGAACTGCTCCGACAACAAGATGAAGCCCGCTAATAGGCAAATTTTGATTGACATACTACAGAAAGAAGTCAGGCTGATACGGATCAAAATCCCCAACTAAGAAACATAAAAACACAATTCCCTTCCTTCAATGAAAACAATAAAGAAGTCGGTGCAATTCCCTTCCTTCAATGACGATATTAAAGATCTTTGGTGCAATGAGAAATGCAAATTCATTTGCTCACAAAGCAATGAAAATCTATAAATACATGCACTTTGAAAAATTATCTGATAAATTGTGTGGGAGGAGATTGTACCCACTATATGTTTTTTTTTGTCTACTTAGCATCTCTATTTTTGTGTGTTTCAAATTTCATAATGCCTCTATCTATGTGTGATTCCAAGATCCTCCATACACACACATACATACACAAACACACACACACACATACATACATACATATATATATATATATATATATATATATATATATATATATATATATATATATATATATATATATATATATATATATATATATGCGTATACACACACATATATACATATATGTGTGTGAATCATGAAGCCTATTTAACACACTTGTTACACGTGGGACAATGTTTTGTCATCATGAAGAGAAACCATCTTCATTTTTTAACGTGGTCCAACTTTGTTCGCTCACCACAAACATATGAAATGTCATATGAAATATGCATCACGAAGATCTTTTAGAATGAATGAAAGACCTTCACGTGCCCATCACATCTACTTAAAAAAGGGAAACAGAAAAAGAAGGCATGGAATTTCACACACTCTTGTCGTAACCAACATCTCTAAATACCATGGAGAGAAACACATACAAAGTAGCTAATGAACACCTATGACAAAAGGAGTGTTATTGTTTTCTGGCCACTTGCTTGGTTCTTAAAACCTTGCATTCCCATTAATGGAGAAAGAGTAACCAAAGTAGCATTCTAAATCAATAATTAGAAGGAAAAAGACACGTTAGTGATTGCCAATGGCCATGATTCAAATTGAGAGCTATAAAATAGGAGTGACACCAACATTTAGTAGATAAGCATAATCATAATCATAATCAAAGGAGAAAACAAGCATACTCTGACCTTTGCTTGATGTTGGTCCATTCATCATGTATTATAATTTTTTAATGAGATGATTAATCATGGATATAATAATCTTGAACAAGAGAGAAAAAATTTCTCAATAATATGTTTTCATACTCTTGTTTGGTTCTGTTCAAGTTCCATCACTATTTGTTTGTTCTCTTACATGGATCTCTAGTTTCCTTATCCAAGTTATTGACAAGGTTCCTTTACATTTCTACACATCTTTGTGATTTCTCAATACAAATGTTCTTTCTTTTTTAATATGAGAGATATTAAGATTTCTTTTGTAGAGTTCCCATTTGATGTTGCATGTGTGATTACTTCATACATGATCTACCATTCTGAATGCTTCTCATATCATGAAATAGAACAAAAATGTTCACAAATGTTGATTTCCATTAGGAAGCTACACAGTAGGAACTTGATCTTACAACCTAATAACCTTCGGCTTGAATGATTGAAATGAACATTTAACAAGTGAATGTGCATAACTTCCATTCGACCTCCCCAATCCCACAATGTAGGGGCATCCAGATGCCAAAATGCATTTGGCCCTCTTACGGGACCAAGATAAGACCAAATTCAGTTCTAGCTAGTCTTTAAGCATAAATTCTATTGGTTTTCACAAGGTGATTTCCAAAAATTTTCATAGGAGGTTCTACATTGCACCATGTTTCATTATTCAACTTGAAGGTTACTTCATTCCGTGTTAAAGATTAAGCCCTTCAAGGTGTACTAGGGTCAAGTTTGAAGCACCAAACCAATAGGCCATGTAATTTCTAGATTTCCCTCTGACTTTACTAACTAAAAGGAATAAATTACAAGTTAGAAGTGAATGGGCATTACATCCACATAGTCTCTTATCTCTCTCTTTCTCCCCCTCTCTCTCTCTCTCTTGAGAGTTCAATCTTTGACCCATTCTCCGTATAGGTTTGAAATTTGAAAGAACAACACATGCACACACACACAAGGGGCTTCTTTTATTCTCAACATTCAAGGGCTGAGGTATGATAGATCTTCGGCTGTTGAACCTCATATCTTCAATCCATATGCGAGTAGTGAACTCTAGACCTTTCATCGACGGGTTTAACATAACCTCCGTTTGATCATTGATATAATCTACTTTCTTGTTTTCCTCTCGATTCATTTATTGATATAAGAAACTGAGGTATCAAAATCGATAAAAACAAAATGTTGACAAGAGAAAATGGATTTTTGAAATGAAGATAAACAAAATTCGGAAAAAAATATTGAACAATTAACACTGTTATTCATCGTTTTTTTAATTTTTTAAAAATAAGTTCTGCCGAAGCCTAATCTTTTTAAATTTACTTTTTATTTTAATTTTTTAAGAATAAGTTTTGCCGAAGCCTAATCTTCCTTATAGCTTCAAATTTGATTGAAAGAGCAAACGTAAAGGTGAAGGGGCACCGTTATTGATCGGTTTTAGTAGTTTGGTTGGGCACTGCATAATACTATGGGCGAATGTGTCCTTTTTGAGTGCAAGCATTTTGTTTGGTTAGAGCTCGAGAGGATTCTCATGCGACACAAGATCAATCGAGGCACCATGTAATGACATGTGTTTGGAGATGGGCCCAAAAATCAAGATACAACTCTTATCTTCGTCAGAACCAGGAAGCTGTGTTCCAAAGACCTGAGAACATAGTTTTCCCCTCATTGCCCTCGTCCAATGGCTTTTCCATGGAGTTTCTCATTGTCAGTATTTCTCTTTGGTGATCAATCGTAGGATAGAGGAAAACAGTGAAGTCATAGAAGAACGGTTTATTGGATCCATGTCAATAGCTGCGACAGGTGCAGCTTTTGTTCGTCCTCTTTATGGCGCGGACCACGTGAAGGTACTGATGCAAACTGCAGCTTCGTGCTCATCAGCTCACAGTTCTGCAGGACACTTGTCTAGGAAAGGCGTATGGAGTCAGCCTCGCCAATCAGGTGGAACAAAAAGGACGAAGACAGATGGCTTAGGATTTTTGGGACAGCATGTTTGGACAGGGACTGTCGACAACATTTGCAAGTATTCACAAAACTATATTGACCAGCGGAAATTCCTGCCGATGACGCCATGCAGTCGGGTTAGAGAAGGAGGAGCTGACAGCGAGAGCAAAGGCAGTAATCCGTCATTCGGTGCTGGAAAGGATTTCTTAAAGAAGGTAAATGTCTACGCTAGCATTCACAGATATAAGTACATAGCTGATCAATCAGAATGTTTTCGGAGAAGATGAATCATTACCAATGTAAAGGAAGAATTCAGGTAATTATAGAACAGATGCATGTTAGACATAGCGGATCCCCTGGCATGGGGACTGCCGTTTGGCTTTTATGCACATATTCTCGGAGTTGGAGAAGAAACGGGTGAATATGTATTACCAATTTATTACCCCGACTTGCATCTCGGTAGGACTTTGGTGCTCTCTCTGTGTGTCTTACGATTTTAATCAACAGAATCAAGGTAAGTAATTATGTAAATCTTCCTCCTTTTAAACATGCTTTTGGAAAGGGTGTGTTAACGAAGGCAAAACAATTGCTATTGTCTACGCGAACATTTAATGTTGGAGATCTAGGGATGAAGTACGTAGCCGATCAGCAGAATATCATTGGACAAAATGTACATTTTGTCTGTTTAGAAGGTGTTCGGGTACGAGGCATATCAGATATGGATCATGTATGAAGTATGAGCTAGCGAATCTCCTGGGAATAGGGACTGATATGTGGATGTTGTGCACATTTCTTGAGGGGTTTGGAAGCAATGGATGCAAAGGAGCTGCTAGTCTGTCGCTCGAGCCTGCATTGCACTAGGAGTTTGGTGCTTCCTTTGTTTGAATCATGCTATTTCTCAAGAGAAGTTTACGTGAATACTTGTGTAAATTTTCTCCTTTTACATGGGATATATAAACTCAATAGACTGAATTCTTTGTAGTTTTGCCTTTTCACACACTAAATTAGTAGTCATATACAAGTGTTTGGTATTTGGTTCTGCAGGTTTTTCTAATGGAAAATCCCTGGCCCCTTGTGACATACGGGTGTTTTATTGGGATCTTTTTACTCAGTTATGAAGAACTCAACGAAATGAGTTTGCAAAGAAATATAATAAGTGCTTTTATTGTTCTAGGAACTATTTTTTGGCATTAGCAAAAGTTTGATTCCTTTGGCTGCTTATTTGTAAGCATCACTTTGTGGCTGCAGATAATAGAACCTTGTTTTTTTTCCCCCTCTTCCCCTTTCTCTTTAATGTGGCAGGAACCTTCCTTATTGCTGAGCTTAGTGCAAGAGATTCAGCCCTTAGATGTCAGTCATATCAGCAGAGAAGTTTCTCCAGACAGTATGGATGCTATGAAGCGTACCATTTCAGGCATGCTGGGCTTGTTGCCATCCGATCAGTTCCATGTAACGGTGGAGACATCCCAAGAGCCCCTTGAAAAGCTTTTTGTATCCTCTATGATGACAGGGTATGTTTGACAATGGCACATTGTCATTGAGTACTTAAATGCATCTCGTTTATGATTGTTATCACATGATTGCATTCAATTTTCTGGACTTGCTGAACACAGATACACTCTAAGGAATGCAGAGTACAGACTGTGCCTACAGAAAAGCCTCGAATTTTCAGGCGATAACCAGCTTGGAGAGGGTGGCATGAGTCTTTTGGATTTTCAGGGAGGCCAAGAAGAAGTGAATCCTATGCTTGGGACGTCATCTGGAAAAGAGAAAGATAACTTTGTCATGGATGTGACCTCATCAGAGAGTTGCTTTCAAGATCATCATTCCTTGATGGAGGACTGGAAGGAGCACTCTGAAAACTTTGCATCTATCAGCGATGATGCAAGACATTACATTCAGCACTTAAAGCAAAAATTGGCTTCAGTGGCTAAGGTGACGCATCCGTTACACCACTGATCTACATATTTCTTCTATCGTAATGGTTATTATAGATATCATTCCACATGATTTTTGAAGTTCTGTCAATTATGTTATTGTTTTTGATGTGCTAGAGGAACACTTAATTTTGAAGCAATGAAGACTTGAACAATCCTCATTTTGTTCCTAGTACCTACAAGCATTGCTAAGAAGCTAGTCGGATTTGTTGACAGTCTTCATTTGAAGAGTTACTCTATTGAAGCCTGCACCTGCCACCTCTATAGGGCATTAATGACATGAGTCATCTATTAAAGCCTGCACCTCTATGTCATGCCTCCTTGTCCAGGCTATGGATGAAATATCTTGAAACGTGACAATTCTTGCTTGGACAGATACAGAAGTTAATGTTGCATGCTTTTTCTTTTTTCTTTGGGTTATTTTTTTTGTTTTCTTATTCAAATTAACTTTGTTTTTCAACTTTGGCCCTTTTCTTTCTCAATATACAAAGCATGCCAGTGACTGAGTACAGAACAGACTAATTTGTTTTCTGAAAGTTTCAGTTTATAAGGACGTGCCCCTGCATGGATTAGGAGTTTATAGAGCCTAAAGTATGGGAGGGAACACTTCAAAAAGTTCTGCACAGTGCGCCAATTGAGAGGCCAGGTAGGAGAAGTCCTACCTTTGCTTCTCGATTAGATGCGCAAGTTCGTTAAGGAGACCCAGGGACATATGTGACGTGATGATAAAAAAAAATGCCCCACTGCAGTGGAATCAGTTACAGAAGAGATGATATCAGTGATTAGTTTTTCTTGTTCTGATGTCATCTTTTGGATGTCCTTGATGATGGTAGATTTACTTTTGCTGGCCTGCTAGTATTTACAAAGTCTTGTCTAAGAATTTTCATCTTGAGGGAAAGAAGAACAACTGTATATAAAGTTAGAAATCAAGAGTAGAATTCACTTATAGGGGGAAGGTATGACGTTGCTGAGATACTGGCCTTCAAAGAATTATTTATTAATTTATTTATTGTCATCATCATCATTATTATTATTGCTATTCTCTCTCTCTCTCTCTCTCTCTCTCTCTCTCTCTCTCTCTCCCCCTCCCTCTCCCCCCCCCCCCCCCTTCTTTTTCTGCTTCTCCTCTTGTGAAATTTCAGAAGACATGTTTCAGGAAGGCTTAGGAGATAATTTCTTTAGAGCCCAAGTATGGTAGAAAAACACTCTGAAAAGTTTGTGAAGTAGTGCACTTTTTGAGAGCCAGATAGGAGCTTCTTGCTAAGTCAGGTGCACACGTTGCTTCGCAGGACTCCCTCTTCAAAGGTAACATACGAAAGTGGAATTGAATATGGTGTGTTAAGGAAACTAACTGTCAATACTACATCTCAACAGAATTTTCTCCTCTTTCTTTGATGGTATCTTTTGGGTTAGAGTCTCTCTTCTTTCTCCAATTTCATCTTTTGGATGTTGTCAATAATGTTTGACTGATTAATCATTTCTGCTGCCATATATTAGCATCCTTTCGAGTCATTGCTTATTATTTTTCATGTCAAGAGGAAGAAGAGTAAGTGCATCAAATGGCCAAGAAATTAAAGGATAGCATGTTTTATTCTTGTTCATTTTGTATTAGCTTTCGTATCTGTTTGTATTTTTCAGGATTTATATTGATCTTATCTTTTGTTTAGTCTCTTGCTTTGGTTGTCGGTTTTTCTTATGTGTTTGTGCTTGCGCTCTTGTGCTCTTTATCACGAGTTCATAAGTTTGGCCAATTGTGAATGTATGAAGGTATATATGCATGATTTTACTTGTGGGGTAGAAGGCATGATGACATTACTAAGGTTTTGGCCTCTAAAGAACCGATTCGTGTCTTTTTTTTTTGATTTTAATTTTTATTTTTAGGGAGAGGGACTCGTTGACTATTACACCGTAAGAAATGTTTATGTGCAACCAAAGATGCGGTTAGCACTTTGTAGTTAACAAAACTTTTTTTGAAAATAGCTGAAACTTCTAAGAAATTTTCAGGCTAGATTGTACGACCTCTCTGCTTGCTGATTTCAAGAGTTGATTGAGTGAGCTGGCATTGGGATGGTGAAAACATGGAAAGTTAACCCAAAAAAATTGAATATATGTTGAAATTTTGGAGAATGCTTAAGGTTAGGCTCTACTAGCCTTGTACTTGATGATTATAAGAGTTGATTCAGAGAGCTGGATTCAGGCTATTTTACCATAGTGACTCCATAGGGTACATTTTTCTTTACTTTTTTGCAAATTTTTTTGGTGGGGTCAGATAATGTCAGAAACATTTGCCTTACCCATTAAACGTCGGCTAAACGATAGAAATCAGAAACCCATCAGAAACAACTATGACCACAGATATGCCAAGCAGTTAGTAGTCAACAAAAATTATCGAAAATAAGCTTCTATCGTGGATGAGTCTAGGAGTTGATTTTATTACTTGTGAAAGAAATGGGAACTCTGGAGAACTCATTGGCGTTTGGGGTTTATGCACACCCTCCAGAGATTCATAATATCTCTGGATAATGTGCATATCCCAACAGCTATCAAGTTTGTGTTTCATTATTCATAATTTTTTTTGTAAGTTTAGGTAAATGTGAACTCATGATGGCTTATACAAAAGCAATATTTGGACATGCATATCTCTGGATTTTCATCAGAGTGCTCATAAGTTGACTGGTATGCTTTGTTTCTCTTCAGGAGCTGGAGGAATACAAACAAATGAATAGTGGGCTACAAGTGCAGGGTCTAGTTGGTGAAGAGAAAAATGATCTACTGGATTACCTGAGGAGTTTACCACCAGAGAAGGTTAGCTCTTTATTTATCACTTGGAAACATGAATCTGAGAAAACTCCACTCCTTTCTTGCCAGTAAAAGCTTCATTCGCGAATCATGCACTGTGTGTAGGTAGCAGAATTATCTCAACCTACATCCTCAGAGGTGGAAGAGGTGATTCAAAAAGTCATAAATGGACTTTTGGACAATCCTATAACTGAGCTACATTACAAATCTGGTCAGTTTGCAAATAGGAGGTTCAATTCTTTAAACATCAGATGGAAGGATGAGGTTGACAAGGAGTTGAGCTCATCACCTGTACAATCTCAATCAGCAATATTGGTGAACCGGGACCATCTAGCCAGGTTATTGTTCTGGTATGTTATATTCTCTCTCTCTCTCTGTCTCTCTCTCTTTCTTTCTCAATCTCTCTCTCTCTCTCTCTCTCGTTGGCATGTTGGTCGATGCTACATTCAAACATTTAATGTCATGCCAATCCTATGGATGGACTTTTGCATGCATATTGCGTGCTGCTAGCTGGCATATGGTCATACTCATGCCCACACCCATATCAATACATGTGTGTACATGCACATGGACATACACACCAATACACTATAGATGTCCGCGCGCGCACACACACACACACAGAGAGAGAGAGAGAGAGAGAGAGAGAGAGAGAGAGAGAGAGAGAGAGAGAGAGAGAGAGAGAGAGAGAGAGAGAGAGAGAGAGAGAGAGAGAGAGAGAGAGAGAGAGAGAGAGAGAGAGAGAGAGAGAGAGAGAGAGAGAGAGTCATATTAACATCCTTGGAGGCCAAACTTGGCCTATGAGAACAAAAACCATGTACAAGTGTAGTAACTTTGTATAGAAGATGAAATGAAATAAAAAGTATATCGCTACACAAAGCTATATAGGGCTGGAAAAGGCTGGGGAGACGTGGCTCTCACTCTGCAGATAGTGGCCACCTAATAGATGGGGGATCCATAATGTGAGTGAGTAAAACACCCTAGCTACTGGTGATGGGTGGAGGTGGGTGTAGTATGTGGTACATCGGTGGTGGTTTGAGTGCCTCCTGAAGGAAGACAACCCAGGGGGTGGTGGTACGCCTATGCTCCATCATGTGGTCGTAGCCTGTCCTTATGTGTGAGATATCCTCCGGATATGGTCGTGGTCGATGATATCCGACCATGCGTGGTCGGCGTCGTGCTCTCTGTGCTGCTGCCTGGTGGAGCGTGAGCCCTATAGATGGTCCTCTCTGATGTAGCTCGGCTCGCTCAGAGAGAGAGAGAGAGAGAGAGAGAGAGAGAGAGAGAGAGAGAGAGAGAGAGAGAGAGAGAGAGAGAGAGAGAGAGAGAGAGAGAGAGAGAGAGAGAGAGAGAGAGAGAGAGAGAGAGAGAGAGAGAGAGAGAGTATTTAACGTCTATTAGAGGCCAAAATTGGCCTATGAGACAAAACATATACATCAGCATGATCCGATTCACTCTGTGTGTGTGTGTGAGATAGATAGATAGATAGATAGATAGATATATATATATATATATATATATATATATATATATATATATATATATATATATATATATATATATATATATATATATAGATAGATAGATAGATAGATAGATAGATAGATAGATAGATAGATAGATAGATAGATAGATAGATAGAGAGAGAGAGAGAGAGAGAGAGAGAGAGAGAGAGAGAGAGAGAGAGAGAGAGAGAGAGAGAGAGAGAGAGAGAGAGAGAGAGAGAGAGAGAGAGAGAGAGAGAGAGAGAGAGAGAGAGAGAGAGAGAGAGAGAGAGAGAGAGAGAGAGAGAGAGAGAGAGAGGGAGGGAGGGAGGGAGGGAGGGAGGGAGGGAGGGAGGGGGATGGGTAGGGGGAGGGGGGGGAGGAGGGAGGGGGAGGGAGGGAGGGATAGGGGGGGAGGAAGGGGGAGGGGGGGGAGGGAGGAGGGGGGGGAGGGGGGGAGGGAGGAGGGGGAGGAGGGAGGAGTTGAGGGAGGGTGGGAGGGGGGGGGGGAGGGGAGGGAGGGATAGGGGGGGAGGAAGGGGGAGGGGAGGGGAGGAGGGGGGGAGGGAGGAGGGGGAGGGGGGAGGAGGGGAGGGAGGGTGGGAGGGGGAGGGGGGGGATTACTCGATCTAATTTAGATCCTACTCACATGACTTTCCTACAAGGTGAATGATTCACAACACCTAGTTGGTATTGATAAATTAGTTTTCCTTGTCTCTTAAGAATGGTCAATGGACAGCTATATGTAAGGTAATTTTTGATATTGTTACATACACATGGTTTCATATATTTGTAGAACTTCAGTGTAGATGTGCACTCCTACCATAAATCTTATTACAAAACCTTTTTGGCCCCATAGATTGACACCATAATTGATATTTTCGAGCTTCAGACATGTGAGATATAGTGGCTCGAATCCACTGTGCCATGGAGCATATATGAGATCTATGCTCTTTCGATTTCAGCCTCTTCTATATTTGGGGACTCCATCGTCTTCAATTAGCCCCTTACCACTACTTTATGGTGCTTCATCACATTTCCTTCACCTTATGTCCATTTTTATCCTCAAGAATGATATTGAAAGGTGTAAAAGAAGATATCAAAATAGCTACTCCCAATGAACCCTATGTATTATATGTATACAATCATCCCCATGCAGTTCTTCCTCGTACACTTCCCCTTGAGAATCCTTGTTGGAAGGTTTATAAGAATTGGGAAACCATCTCTAGAAATGTCTAGTTTCTCACATGTACATCCAACTTACCAACTATCACTCCCATAATATTAAAGATCATCAAGGTGTCTGAATCCATAAAGTATATGTTCAATACCTAACGTAATTTCTTTGGAGCAATATTGTGAAAGGTAAGTGTCCAAGTGTTAGATCTTCCAAGGTCCGTGCTGGAAAGTCAAAACACAAGCCATAAACACAAATGTCATAAGGGTGGATATCAGACTCACCTCCTTGCCATAGAGCCATTACGGACTCACCCTCGAGCATGGGAGTATGCAATGCATGATGGGCACAGCCACCTCCATAGGATTGGTGTCCAATACTATCAACCCCCTCCCCCCTCATCCCCCCCCCCCCCCCCCCCCCCCCCCCCCCCCCCCCCCCCCCCCCCCCCCCCCCCCCCAAAAAAAAAACACACACACACACACACACACACACCACCCCCCCCCCCCCCCCCCCCCCCCCCCCCCCCCCCCCCCGCTCCAACCCCCCAAACACCCACCCATGCACCCACCAAGACAAGTGATGAGGCTTTTCCATGCGAAACCAAGAGTCAAGTCCTTGTAAATTCCAAATATCACAAATGAGAGGTCTTGAGTCCTATGTATAAGATTCAAGTGAAATGACCTTACTTCACATTGAACTTGCTAGACCCAATGCACATTGGCCGGAAATGTCCTTGTTGGACAAAAGCTATAGACTCCCATCCAAATGTCCTAGAAGGGTGAAGACATAGCACTCCCCTCCCTCCTTCCTCTTTCTTATGTTTTAACTGCTCTCCTCATCAATATCCTCATTGAATAAAACCATGGACACTATTCTTTAATGACCTCACTCACTGCCAAGTGGATGCTTCCACATAATTAGATAATGAGGATAGGAAGAACCTTCTGGACTTATTCTCTCTCTCTAGTCCAAAATGACCTCTGGCTGTAGCAAAATGTATAGAGTGATATCCTACTGAGTGGTGATCTACTTCGGAGGCATCACCGTGTCATCTTGCCCAAGTCTCTCTTTCAAGCAACTAACATGGAGCGAAGGATGTGTGGAGATTCCTCGAGACATGTCCAACTCATAACATACAAGAGTTGCCTTCCATGTGATCTGATATGGACCACAATATCGGGAAGATAACTTTGTGCACGAGCCAATTTGAGTCGTTTCATAATCTTTCCGAACTTGAAGGTACCCACATACCAATTAGGAGATCACTAGGTCTACGATGCGGGGTAGGATAAAAGACAAGCTCTATCCTGTGCCATCTTTATCCTTTCCCTTGCAGACATGTAGAATTGGGTCTTTCCTAAAAATTGCTAGTGAACTTTGTATCACAATCATTGGCGATTTCATTGGGTAACCATTTAGAGTTTATACAGATGCTCCATGAAGAGCTGAGCTAACTTGTGGCTCTTCATGGTAGAACACATCAATATAGATCTTGCCATTTTTGTGAGGCAACCAACGACGACACAAATAGTATAAGGACTCTTGTGGGTCCTCAATCATCCTATCACAAAGTACATAGAAATGGAAGACCATGTACTATGGGGAATCCATAACTAGCGCAATAGTCCTTGTCTCAATCTCTGAACCTTATTAAGAAGCTTGCATTGAGAACACTTGCACATGTGCCTCTCAACAAAGGTCCTCATGTGTGGCCATTATAAATAGTGGCCTACCAGAGCCAAGGTAAGGTGTATGTCGGGGTATCCCAAGGTACGGTGTATGTCGGGGTATCTCTCAGTAGGTGCATTATGACACTCATACAAGACGTGCAACGACTGTCATCATCATTAAGCACATACATCTTGCTCTTCCTAAAATGTAATCCATTCCGAATGGGAAACTTTTTCGCTATCTTTCTTTCCCTTGGGAGCAAACTGTCTAGTGGACTGACCACCATAGCTATCCAGTTTACCTGAGTTGGATTGGACTCTTTGCCAAACCCCACCAAAGTGGCGTTCATTATAACAACCCACTTGAGAGGAAGATAGAGATCAATCCATATGTCTCTAAAAGGAAGAGCATTTACTTGAGAGAACTTGCTCAAGGCATTGGCCACCATATTGATGGTGTCTCTATGGTACCTAATCTCAAAATCGAATTCTTGCATGGGTTCAACCATCCTCGCCTTATGGCGTTGAGGGTGAGGCTGATTAAAGAGGGACTTCAAGGAATGGTGAACTATCCATGCAGTGAAGTGGGAACCATACAAGTAATATCTCCATGCCTTCAGGGCATGGACAACTGCCAATAGTTACTTCTCTTGTATAGTGTTAGTCCATTTGAAGAGAAGAGAGCTTGCATCTCAAGTGTCACAGGTTGGCCGTCATGAAAGAGAGAGGCTACTAGCACCTATGGCCACATCACTAGCATCCATCTCCATGAGGAATTATTTAGCATGATCCACTAGCCTTTTCAATTTTTGAAAAGATTGATCAAGCCCTTCATTCCACTATATTGGTGGATTAGCACTATGTTTAGTACTATGTATACCCTTCAAAAAGAGAGTGAAGGGCGCTGCAATGCGCGCATAGTCTCGGTTGAACCTGTGAAAGAAGACAACGAATCCCAATAAGGCTTTCACTTGGCTAATCATATGGAGAATAGGCCAATCTAGCACACCCCTTACTTTATCATGGTCAATACAAACTATCAACTATGATGATATATTATATGACCAAGGGAAAGAAGCTTAGAGCAAAAAAGTTCGCACTTAATGTGTTTCACATATAATTGCTCATCTCAAGATGCGTAAGACACAAATGCAGTCAATGAGCTTCCAATGTCTTGTTATACACGATGACATCGTCGAGGAATACCACCATGAATGAAAGAGATTATTCATCATTTGTTGGAAGGTGGCAGTGCACTTGCCTAAAAAATGATAATGTCCATCGTCCGGATGTATCCATATTTGGTGGTAAGTAGAGCGAAGATCGATCTTTGTGAAATAACGTGCAACTGAAAGTCGATTTATAAGGTCATGATAGAGGATACTTGTTCTTGATGGTAATCTTATTGAGACCTCTGTAATTGACACAAAAACACATCCTCTCGTCGTGGCTACTAGGTACAAGCTCTATCTTGTGGTCAAGTGCAGATCCACGGGACAGTGGAAGTTCATCTAGCAAATTTGGTGGAAGTACGTCCACAAATTCATGTAATAGTGAATCCAAAGTCTCTTTGATCTCCATGTCATGCGCAAACAAAACACTTGTGTCATGCATATGAGAAGCAATGACAAAAATAAAATGACAATAAAAAGAAACATCAAACATAAAATATTGTACATAACAAAAATACAAGGAGATCTCATAGTCAAACAAGGAACCTTTGAATTCACTATAAGTAAGTAGTTTTATAACCGATACATTGGTGATACAGAGGGAGCTCGTCCCTCAATCACATAAAATGATCATCTAGAACAATTCTATGTGAAACATAACCCTCAAAGAGCTGGTTTGTCTTTGGGAGAGCCATGCCATGTCTAGTATCATATCTACATGCTCAAGCTGTGGGCTTTTAGGCCTGCAATTCAAGTAAAAGAGAAAGAGAGAGAGATTATAAAGAGAAGAGAGTCACACTCACATATGGCAAAAGGAGCTAAAGTGCTCCAAAAATAACTATATTACAAAAGAACTTACAAGATTGCTCCTAGATGATCAAGTCCAAGGACAAGGATAATATACAAGTGACTATTTATGATCAATATGAATGGTCTTTATATAAGCAAGTTCCCCTCAATCAAAAGCTATGCATAAAAGCTACAAAAAACACGAAAAGCCCATTTTGTGATTCATTGTGTGAAATCCGAAAGTCTGTTTTTAGGTAAACATGCTCATATGAGAGACATCAAACTAAACATCAAGTTGGGTTATAAGTAAATCAAACATCGAGCAACCTTCTCATAGAGAACGACATCAAATGCATCTCCAACATTATGAAAACTCAACTGATCCTCAAGGCCAAAACAGTGTAATAATGTGTTAATGTATTTTGTTTGACACAATGCTATTCCCCCGTCAACTTGCATAAATTGAATGCTCAAATAATGATGCAAACACCTCAAATCTAACATCTCGAACATCCATGAAAATGAGCCTTAAATTAAGCAATATGCTTCTCATTAAGATCATTGAGCAGCATATCATCAACATATACAACAATGATTAGAAGTACATCATCTCCGAGGTGCTTTTTGTTGGACTATTCTCAAATCCATGCTAGAAATTAGGCGTGTATCTTTTCATACCAAGCACGTGGTGCTTCCATTCATACAATGCCTTTTTCGATTGGCATACTTCATTTTCCTTTTGCCTTTGCACAAGCCAGGGGGTTGAAACACATACACTTCTTCATGTTAATCACCATTGAGAAATGTAGTTTTAATGTCCAATCATTATACATTCCAACCATGATGAGTCTCAAGTACGCAAATGCTATGGACAATTGTCATTGGATAGATGGGAGCAAAGGTCTCATCAAAATCAATGCCCTTCTCTTGAGCATACCCTTTGGTAACAAGGCTAACCTTATACCTATCAATTTTTCCATCAAGTTTACTTTTCAGCTTGTATAACATTGAGTGCCAATAAGCTTTTTGCAAGGAGGAAAACCACGTAAAGATCAAGTACCACTCTTCAGAATAGCATCATATTGTAATTGCATACAATCATCCAATTTTCTAAATTTTCGGGCTTCATTAAAAGAAACAGGCTTATTCTCATCACAAAGACTAGAGACAACAATCGCATAAAAATTGTTGCAAAAGTAGCATTATGAGAATATGAATGAGTACGATATGACAAAGATGCATCTAACTTATTATCTCTCAAATTCTGCACCGATCATTTAGGCACAGTTTTTGCCTCTTCAATGTCAGCTGTCTCATCAATAAGTGCACCATGTAAATCAGCATCATAAGTAAAATGTTTTGCTTCATCATTTGAAACTTGTGAAGGTTGAGAAATTACCTCTGTAGGTTGAAATTTTGTGATGTTGTTTTTGTGGAAGATGCAATTCAGCCCATACTTTCATGGACTAAGGAGATATCACTCAATTCAAACTTCAAAGGATATGTATGACACTTTTTTTTCATAAGCTTTTTTAGCTTTTTGAAGGAGATTTTCATGGGTAATCCAAAATCTATATAAAGAGGGGCATTAGCTCCTCATTAAGCATCAATCTACAAGCTGGCTTAACTTCAAGCTCTAGGGTGTAGAGCTAGGACTCAAGGAGGAGTATGTGCAAGATTCAAAGGAGTTTTGGCAGCTAATCCTTGTTCTTCTTCATGCGTCATAGTGTGCATGCTGATTTTGGAGAGTTGTGGCTTCTACTTTAGGGTTTCTTCATGTGCTGCTGCAGTACCAAGCTTTTGCCTATTACTTCATCACGAGAAGTTATCATTGCTGCTGCTCTAGATCAGAAAAGACCTAATTTCAGATTACAGTTTGCTGTAATGACTATTTTGAATAGTCCATATCCTTATTTGTGCATATTCACTCAAATATCACCTTTTAGACACTTTCACATTATTTTTTGTAACTAGAATCCTTTCAGTTTTTGTATGATACACATTTTATATTGAGTTTTTGCATTTTTTAGTGTATAGTAGCATTAAATTCCGTCACTTTCATAATTGTTTTCTCATCTCTATATTGTCATTTCTCTCTCTTGATCAAGTTAAGGCTTGTAATGTGCTAAGGTAAAGTGTTGGAAAGATCTTAGATTAAATCTGTGATAATTTTTGGCTTATCACACTCCAACAAATGCGTTTAGTATGTGGATGATACAAACGATAGCCTTTGCTTTTCCAAATTGTATCCAACAAGAATACATTTCATAGCCTTATCATTTGATTTTTTGCGAGTGATAGACTCCAATGCTTTGGTGGGACATCTTTTAAGTACATATGTTGCAACCATAACAACATGAAGTCATAAGGCATATGGTAAAGCTGGTCTTTTGATCGTACACCTTTCCATTTTCATGAGAGATCAGTTCTTTTTCGTAGCAACTCCATTTTGTTGAGGTGTCTACGACATCCTACACTTATGTTTTATTCCATGCTCTGAAAGAAATGCATTAAGCTCAAGAAACATACTCTTTTCCTCGATCATCAGAAACGCATTAAACTCATAAGACAAATACTCTTCCCCTCGATCATAACTTCAATGGATAAACCCACGCATGCCTAAAATATTCAGAAGTCACTAAGTATCGATAATTCCCAAATGAAGGTGTTCACATAGGATCATAGACATCACTCTGAACAAGCTGTAATCTATGTGCAGATCTAACTTAATAATCTTTAGGGAGGGAAGAGTGCGGAGGGATGAATGCTCCAATTTATCCAAAATGCAGCCCTCATAGACATGTTTAAAAGGTGCCTAAAGCTTGGACAAAGAGTACACCATTTCATATTTCTGCATGTCAAACATACTAGCAAAACTGAGATGACCGAAGCATGCATGCCAAAGTTTTGCATATGAAATAGCATGAGAATCATGAACTACACATGTTGAGAGATCATGAATTGTACATTTGTCATCAACAAGTTTAACAACCATGCCAATTTTGACAATTGTTGAAATTGGTAAAAGAATTTTCTTGCTTGACATATATAAGGCATATGATAGTGTGAAAGTATTAACATGAGCAATAGTAAAAATGATCTTTCGAACTTTGAGGACAGGATAAGAGGTGTTATTCGCACACGTGATAAGATTCTCTTTAGGAGTAGACTGAAGTGAAGTGAAGAAATTGCGTCACAAGGTAATATGTTTGGTTGTACATTAGCAAAATATCAAACATGGGAGTCTACAATAGACATACATGGCTCATGAGAAGAGGGTCATAGCTTCAATGAGTAGTAAACGTGCATTCTTCATTATGAACAAGGTTAACAGAATCAGCTTTGGGTGTAGAGGCTTTTGCAACAACAATCCCAAACTCTTTCTTCTTTGCCTCTTTTGAAGTCAATTTAGGAAACCTCTAAATGACATGATTATTTGCTTTACAATACGTATTGTGTTTTTTTGTCATTTTTATCTTCCTTCTTTGCCTACGAAGTATTAACAAATTTATGCTTGCTTGCTCCATTTACCTTTGCCATTTAGACTAACTAAGAAAGCTTGACTTGCAATACACATAATTGATTGTGGTTTGTCTGGATTGATCTTCTTGCAATAAAATAGAGACCAACTCCTGAAAAGTTAAGGCCTTTTATGTTTTCTTTAGCCGATTCCCATTAGGTACGTAGCGGGAAACGAAAACTAACACACAAGACCTTAATGGCTAAGCTACGTGCCTAAAGGTCCGAAGAGGCATTTGGATTGCCGTGCATCATGGACAAAGAGTAGAAGCAGCAAAACTCTGATAAGAATGTGGAAGACCATTTAGAACACTCTGCACAAGTTTGAAGTTGAATTCGCTTTTGGATGTAGCTTCTTAGTTGATTAATCTTTGACCATTGGATTAAGTGCTTTTTAAACTTCAAATCATAGCTAGTGGAATAAAATAATGTGAAAAACACTTACTATATATCAATAGAAAGCTCTCAATGTGTAGTTTGAGATAAGCCAACAAAATTTTTTGACCATCTTTGACCTAAATTTGATTGTTCCAAAATTAGGGTTTGCTGGAGATTTGACAATTTTGACCATTTTGGCATTGTTTTCCAGCAAATGGGTAGTTAGAACTATCCAACTTATCCTGGACAGTTAACATATGAGTTGCACATGGCTAGTGACTATGCCCTGATGTAAAAAAATTGATTGGTTCTCAAAAAAGTTGAACTTGAATTACCATTCGAGCTCCACTAAACCTATCGCAGACTTTGAACCCTTGGCGAACCGAAAACTGCATATATGTTTGGTATAAAAGGTAGAATTGCCTACACAATCTCTGTGATAGTGCGTTTGGAGGTCGAAATGAGTCCAAATCAAAAGTTCAGTGCCACAAAGCGAGACTGTTATGAACTACTAATGACCCAAGTATGCGCACTAATTTTTGTGGGATTATGAGACTTTGATTGGAAGCATAGTACAAAGAGAGTTTTAAAAACGAGTTTTAAAAACGGGTTTTAAAACATTTAGTACATAGGGCACTAAAAAATGGAAATAAAAAACGAGTATTATATTTCTTCGCAACATCTTTATTTTTTATTTTTAAAATAATCCTTGAATAATGTACATCTAGCATTCCTTTGCATATCTAGTGCTAAAAACACACAAAAAACTTGATCTGCTACCTTATTGAAGATAGTATTTGCCACAATCGGCGAGCGTCGACATGTAGGTTTGCTAGCATGGATCATGGTTACAATGCTCTCAAATGATGGAAACGTATGCATTTTAGCTACTTCTCGACTTAATTAAAGTTGAGCAATCAACTCTATCATGGTTTTTTGAGGTATGCAAGGGGCATTTTTCAATGCCTTTATCTCTAAAGCCAAGGAGATGAGCTTTTTGCTGCATGCACACCCATGCAATAATTGCATTGCGAAGAGGTAGGGTTATTTTCAGGTATTTATGATGATATGAGAAGCTCTACCCACGATGAAAGCTAATGGAAAAAAAGAAGCTGATGGCTTTTTATCTCTCTCTTTATGTGCCCCAAGAAGAATCCTAACTTCTATAAGGGCTGAAGTTTGAAGGCTTAAAGTGAATACTAAAAGGTCAAGGCTGAACCAAAGATGCTCAAAGAAATGCTCAAGGAAAGCCAACAATGGTACTAAAGGGGGTGCACATACTAAAACATTGGTCACATGCTGAAATAAGGGAAAAAAACACTCAAAAAAAGCACTCACATGATAAAAAACGTGAACACCTGTCAAAAAAACGTATTAGTATGTTTAAAACGTTCTAGAGTACAAAACGTTTTTTATTTTCCATTAAAAAATGCGTTTTTTTTTTTGCTATGATTGGAAGGGTGTCGATGATGCTCTGAAGAAAGCGACGACTTGCTTTGATATAAATTGTTGGAGTTTGAGGATTGTGGAAGCATGCAAATAGCACAAGGAAGAAAAAGAAGCTTGGAGCACAAGGAAGAAAAAGAAGCTTGGAGCACAACACACAGAGTGTATTATTAAATGAATGTACAAGACAAGATTAGTAGTCCATTAGGGTTATAGGCGTATATAGAAGATGGGAAAAACCTCTTCAAGAGGGGAAAAAATGACCCGATGGTCGTGTGTTCACACACATCACTACCAAAATATATCAATAGCAAGCAGCATATTATCAACACAGAGCATAAAAATCTGACCATCTACATCCTTTTTAGGATGTAAACAATGGTTTGCATGGCTGCATTTGAATCCGTGTTTGAGCATAAATGTATCAAACTTTCTGCACCACCGTCTAGGAGCTTGTGTCTGTCCATACAAGCTTTTTAATAGCTTGCATGCAAGCTTTTCTTTGCAGGAATGGCAAAGCCAGGCTGTTTTGTGTACAACTCTTCTTCCAAATCACTATATTACTATGCGAGAAGGCTGTTTGTACATCCATTTAGTGCAACTCTAAATCCAATGGGCAGGGACAGCAAAGTACACAAAGACTGATCTTTTTTACCACAGGAGGACATGGCTCCTGAAAATCAATGCCCTCTTTTTGGGCATATCCTTTTGCAACTAGCCTTTCCTTATACTTTGGTTTGCCTCAATTTCATATCACAGTTTTTCCTGTGCGTACAGGACTTTCCCTCTCTATATGTAAGAGGCTCATCCTCATTTGTGAGCACAATGTAATGCAAGGAGGGGTGATATCTGCACACTTGCCTTCTAACTTTTGTAGATCTCCTCACCCAATGATCTAGATTATGTCAATGTAGCTACATCAAGAGGAATAACCACATCATTAATAAAGGATTGCTGATTATCATTTACAGCCCTGGTTCAGCATGGTATGGTGGCTGTGAGTTGCCATCAGGAGCATGCAATGGTTGTCCAATATCATGTGGCTTAAGTACAATAGGTTTATTGTCTGTCTCAGCCCTGTGTGGTGCATCTTGAGGTTCATTTTCAGCACTATCGGGCTGCCATACATGCTTTATTGTCATGGTTAGAGGCAGAACTATATTTGAGCAGCTTTGCCTCACGAAACACAACATTGCAGTTGCATATATTTCTCTGAAATTGGAGAAAAAGACCTGCCGTAATGGAAATTATTAAGTTTCCAGCCAATCACAATTTCAATAGAAATATTTGAACTTGAATGAGAGTAATTTCTGCTACATATGCCTGCAAGTGTACCGTTCCAGCAATGGGATACTTGTATAATACTTGTAGGAGGTGATCTGTTGCGAGAAGGTAAGGTTTCGCTTGTTTAAGACCTTGAGAATGCTGAAATTTTATTTTCAGTTTGATTTTGAGGTGAAGTGTAGAAGTGATTGGAACAACTTTGTCACCAAGAACTTTTGGCTCCAATATCACTTGCAAGGGCTCAAAAAGAGCTTTAAGATGAGTTCATGCAAGCTCCTGAACAGGCCAGCAAAGAGGAGGCCCAAGAAATAGAAGGCTGCAGGAAGTTTTTGCATGGAGAGCTAGAAACACAAGCAGAAAGGAAAAGATAAGAGTTTTTTGTTATGTCCCAAGTGAAAATCAAGGGATTCGGGACCTTATGTTTTATTGAACTTAAGTTTTGGCCTCAGACATGTTAACATCAAATGAACACAAATAAAATAAAGAATGTAAATGCCTCTATCTCCCCACTTAGGGGACCAAACATCAAGTAAAATTAGGTCTTGAAAGCTCTCAGAGAGAGCCATAGGTTGGAAGGGTCTATCTATACATTGAGAGTCCTTGGGTTCTTCACCCTAACAATCTTCATACAGGCTACTCCCATCATCCTCTAGCTAGTTGTGTGTCTTTTATATCATTGGTACAGTTTTCAACGACATCAACTTGATCTTGGCTACATTGGTGGCCTATGTGAATTTAGCTTATGGACATTGAGAGGAGTGTTAGGATCCACTATCCACTTGCCATATGTAGAATCGTATAGATCGCCCAAATTCTGTTGTTCTACTGTGTGTGTTGACAGCAGGACCTGCTCGTGTCCTGAAATCTAATGGATTTCTACCTATTAAAGCTTACTTTCTCCCTCAAAGGTTATAGTAAATTTGCCCTTCCATGGATCCTACCTGAATTGTTATCTGTGCACCTGTTGCATTTTTTTGATTTCTAGAACTTAAGCTTTTTGGACTCCACATATTATTGCTTTTGTTGGTGGAGTTCCTTTTTAAAATGCAAGAGCTATTTACTCATGGTAGTACTGAGCCAAAGTTTCTCTGATTTAATGTCGAATCGCTCATATTCTCTGCCTTTGTAGGTCTAATTGAGCTATTGTTTTTTCCTAGTCTAATGCATCTTTTTAAATGATCATTTTGTCAGCACAAAAGTAAGTTGAGTTTTACAGGTAAAGATCCAATATCTACTGTAAAATGCAACTTAATGTGATGGGTTTGGGGATATGAACCCTCAATCTGATAGGAAGGAATATCTTCAAACTATTCTTTTTTGTAGTATAGTTACATTTAAGTTGGTAATGGTCGACTGGGACGTATGGTAGGTTGGCTCTTAACTCTCATGTGGCCTATTTAATCAAGGCACCCCTTCCTGAAGAAGGTGAGAAACATTCCTTAGCTATCCAAGATCTATGTAAATCAACATAGAAGCTCTCTAGAGTGTATAGGAATACACCTGCTGCAGTATAACTAGTTCAAGTTTTTTAATTTAGCCTGCATTTTGGCTCTCTCTCTCTCTCTCTCTCTCTCTCTCTCTCTCTCTCTCTCTCTCTCTCTCTCTCTCTCTCTCTCTCTCTCCCCCCTCCCCCCCCCCCCCCCCCCCCCACCCCCCCTCTTTTTTTCCCCCTTTCTTCTTTTTTGTCTCTCTCATAGTTGGCTGCTTCTTACTTGGTCTATGGTTGAACGTATGTTCTCAGGATTTTTCTCCTATGCTGGCATGCATGGAGTTTAGTTTTTTTCTTTCATTATTGTTACCGTAAGAACATGTTTTCTAGAAGTCGTGCACAGATTCAATTTGAATTTCTGCCTGCCATTTGAGACTGAGATGAGAGTGTATATTCACATCAAAGCTTTCAGATTACTTGCCTTAGGGCCTAGGCTACTACTGTCTTCATATGCTTCACATTGATCCTTCCACGTCAAGGCATATCTTGATGGCCATATCATGTGACATTACCTTTCGTTTTATAGTACTGGGTTTTTAAGTACTAGGTGATGGATTGAGTGTGAATAATAATACCTTTTTAGTATTTCTTTATAATAGTAATAAGATGTATTGATTGTTTATTGACAGGTGCATGTTGCTGGGTCATTACATGAGAGGCTTGGAGTACAGACTAGAGCTTAGCCGGACATTGAGCTTGTGTGAAGATCTTGATACGGAAATCCCTACAGAGATTGAATAAGCTGTCTTGAGCATAAGAATTTTAGATTGAATGTAAGAAATTGCAGGTTGCATCATAGTTGGGGCATGAAAAGTGGTGATGCCCGATGAGCTTGCCTTTGTAACCCCAATGAGTGTGCATACAAGTATCAATTTTATTTTTCAGCCTTTGTAACTGTAATCCAATGTATATTTTCTCTCTTGTTACATTTATTTCTGTCATGGGGTTTTTTCATGTAGTTTGATGTACTCTTGCTTTCTTCTTTTGAACTTTCCCAATCTGCATAATTTTCTAAAGGATAATCATAACCATAAAGTAGGCCTTGATTTATTGTATGCTTCATGTACCAACATTTTTCTTATTGCATTAAGATCATCACTCATAAGAGCATGCATGAATTGTGAAAGAACAAACATAACAACAGATGTTGAGTTATGATGGCATAATTTAATGAATCTATGATACTCCTATAGAGTCATGTCTTCAATCTTCTCTTTGACTTGCACATAACTTCATATTTATGTCCATGGATTGTGAGAGTCGCTTACATCCACTCATGCCATACTTGTACAACACATCAAGTAAATACTTTTTTGAATTACATATACGCTATCATGTACATATATGACTTCAATACCCGAAAAGTATTTGAAGATACTTTGATATTATATCTCAAAATTCCTTTAAATAACTTTTGTTTGATCTCCTCTATGCTTGTTATATCATCCGCTTGTCAAAATAAGATTACCCACAGCGTAGGTATATAACTTTTCCTTCATTCTTGATGCATAGAAACGTATCAATCTCACCAACATGGGATGCACACTTATGGAGGTAATTAATCTTTAATTCCAAGCCATTGGTACTTGCTTCAACCCATAAATGGCCTTCATCAATCTACATACATGATGTGGCTTATCTTTGTCTTCAAACCCAATAGATCAGTACATGTAGACTTTCTCCTTGAGCCCTCCTTAGAAAAGTATTCTTTAATCAAGTTGACACATGGATCACCTCTTTGTTATAGATTTAGCCATGGGGTTGAAAGTCTCTTCATAATCTATGCCGTGTGTGTGAGAATCTCTTCGCAACCAATGTAGCTTTTATGTATAACAATTGAACCATCAAATTTTTTCTTAATTTTGTAGATCCACTCATTGTTATTACTTTTATTCTTTCTTGTTTTAGTACTAAGTCCCATGTATAGTTGTCTTCTACAGTTTTGATCTCATCCTTCATTGTCTTTTCTCTTTTTTGCAATCTCTGGTGTGATCACTTGTTCAAGCGCTTCTTAAATATCATCTTTGAATTGTTTTTCTTTACCTTTCATTTTCTGATTTAGGGTTGGTAGATGATCTCATAAGCCTCCCCTTCCGTGGTGTGTGTGAATAGCCTCTGAATTGTTTGCTCCACTAAATTCCATGCTTCCTTGATGTCCGTCTTCATGTCTTTTTTTTACTTCTATATCTTTGACTTGCAAGCCATCCTTAGTTGCATACCATGCCTTTAACTCATTAAACACAACATTTCTAGAAAGATTGAGCTTCTTTGTGGTAGGATTGTAGCACTTAGCCCTTTTGCTTTATTCAATAAACATATACTTTTTTGCCTTAGCATCTAGCTTTGTTCTTATCTCTTGTGGAACACGTGTAATAAACACATCCAAACACTTTCAAGTGTGAGAAATCTGGTTTTCTCCCATGCCAAGCATCTTCTAATGATAATTGATGAATCCATTGGACTCCTGTTCATAACGTATACAATAGTAGAAACATCTCTTTAAAAATATGGTGGTAAAGACATCTCATTTAACATGCATCTAGCTATTTATGCAATTTATCTACTTTTTCTTTGTCATCCCATTTTTTTTTTTGGATGTATATTTGCGAGTATATTGTCTTTTTATACCAACCTATAAAAATTCAGTAAGTTGATGGGAGAAATGTTCTCCCTCTCTATATGATCTTAGATGTATCATGTATTTATCTATCACATTTTCAACTTGAGCTTTGAATAGTTTAAAGTAGAAAACACATGATATGTGTTTAATACAATAAAACCATAATTTCTTGTGTAATATGATATCTACTCCCTCTAAGGTTTCCTCTTTGGTAGGTCCCAAAACATGTGTACCAAATCAAGTAGATGGTGTACTTTTTGATTGGAGATCTTGTTTGCTTCCTTATTTGACAAGATGTGCCTACTACATATAATGAGTTTGATGTCTTTCGTCCACATGCTTCAACTTCATGTAATGAGTTTGCTTTTTGACCATATCCTTCAACTTTTGTATATTGAGGTGTCCTATTCTTTTCTGCTATAAATCTATATCTAGAATTCTCTTGCCATTGCTTGATATGAAAGTAGCTTTGTTACTTGTTTGTGTGATTAAACATTCTTTGTTCTTTTTTCCTATTGCTATGAGTTGGTATCCTCTTTTTGGATCCTCCAATGAAACACCTTTTGTGGTTGAACTTGACTTAGTAATCCTTTTTTCACCATTTTTCCTATACAAATAAGATTTCTAGTGATAATAGGGACATAAAATACATTTGATAAGCAATTGAATTTGTATCTTCCTTCAAACTTTGATATCTTCAACATTCTTGATCATGTGCTCCACCTATGCCAACATACACTTTTTTCTTCAACACCTACAAATTAAAAAAAAAGCTCTTTTCTACATGATATATGGTTACTGTAGCCAATATCTATATACTATTTCTAATCTATAATCTATTTTTCTTCATAATCATTTCTCATTGTAAGAAATTGATCATTCTCTTGGTTTTGTTGTGAATTAGAATAGCATAAATTAATCCTCTATGGTAGCATTCAATGACATAATGTACCGTTTTGACACAAACATAACATCCTTTGATTTCACTCCTATTTGAATTGTAAGTATTGCTGTGTCAAAACATAACATCCTTTGATTTCACTCCTATTTGAATTGTAAGTATTGCTGTACCTTCCTCTTGAACCTCTTGATCGTCCTCTTCCTCTACCATAACATTCTTCATTGGAGCCTTTGTTATTGTCTCTTTGGTTTTCTTTTTGATGGTTGCTTCTTCCTCTTTCTCTATTTGAACCTCTTCAAAATTTACCTTTGCCTCTACATATACCTTTACATGCACTCATGTGGTGGAGGAGCTCCACCTTTCTTGATCTCTTATAGCCCATTTAGGGTACTGACATTAGATCATCATTGTCAATGGTGCAACCAATGGATCCCAAATAATTTGAATCTCTTTCACTTTGAGAATGTAGTAATTAATAGATTGATTAGGACTCTTCCTAGTGTTGTTGAGATCATTATTTAGTTGAATCTTCCTTGCTTTGGTATTGGTGTCTGAAGAAACTCTCATATCTCTTTAGCCGTGCCAAAATTTTGTATATGAACTATCATGGTGTTTATTATAGGTTGAGATAATGGAAAGATTACTATTCTATTTCTCCTTTTCAAGTGTTTGGGGTGCTCTTCTCTTAGCATACTAAGGTTTTTTTCATCAACAAGTGGCCTTGAATCGATACCACCAACTAAATCCCACAATCCTTTTTTCATTAGGTAATTGCTAATCCAAAATGTTCAAGATTGATAGTTTTCTTTATCAAACTTCTCATGTTGATTGTTATTATTAGTCAAAAATTCAATTGTCGGTCTCTTACTCCCCCTGGATGAAAATAAGGTGGTTTATTTCAAATTTCCTTTATAATATCCTTAGCTTGCTCCTTTGTATCCTTGAAATTGTGATTGTAGATTGCTTTCCCTTGCTTTCACAATGTAGATCCTTGCTCCTTCCTTCAATCTTCAAACTTCTCCTTTTCTACAGCCCCCTTCAGTTGTTGTTGATACTCTGCATGCTCTGATCCTATCAAATGTACACTAAATGTAAGATTTGTGCATTTATTAAAGGTTGTTTACTGGATCTATTTTAGTATTTCCCTTTTGGAGATTCAAGGAAAAAAGTGTTTAGCTACATGACAAAGCATATGCACTTGAATTCTTTACACTTCAACTTGATTTCCAAGGTAGAGAAGACATTTTGATAACTATCAAAATGTCTTCTCTACCTTGGAAAGATACATCATCCATAAACCTTCCAACACTCAATAGCTTTATACACCCTGCGTGTGCCACGATCAGACCCGATCCACTTGGATTGCGATCACCTCCACAATGAGTTTGTGAAAGCATTGAACCTACAAGGGCCCACTACATGCTTCTTTTTGTGCATAAGAGAAATAATTCTCCATAGTTGTTATCAGAGAAAAATTGATGCAAGAGCTTCATGAGCTCAAAGCAAAAGAGGAGATACAAATAAAGTGGGAGCTTCATGAACTCAAGAGCAAAGGACTATATAAATACCCAATGCAAATCTCAAAGATTTTTAAAGTTTTCAATGGCTGAGTTGGTTCAACAAGTAGAGAAGCTAGATACAAATAACTATCCCATGTGGAATTTTAGAACGAACTACTTAATGGGAAAAGGATTGTGGGGTTATTGTGAGTGGAGATGATTCTCAACCTAGAATCAATCAAGCTACATCCACCAAAGTCCAAATAAGGTAAGCAAAATAATGGGAATAGGAGAGTCATGTTCCTCATTACACATGCCATTACAAATGCCATGATAGGGCATATTCAACATCTAGAAATAGATAAGGATGCTTGGCAAGCTCTTGAAAGGATGCATTTGACAAATAAAAGAGCTAGAAAACCTCAACTCAAGAATGATCTAAATACAATCAAGAAATGTTTGAATCAATCCATAGTTGAATATAATTTGAAGATTGAGGTACATGATGATTTAGCTTCTATTGGCACAATAGTTGAAGATGAAGATCTTGTTTCTTGTACTTTTAATGAATTGAGAGAAGATGAAAGATGGAAGCCTTTTATAACTTAAATTAGCTTGACAGATGCATATACTTTTGAACAAGTAATCCCTCATCTTGTCACAAAAGAGTTGAACCTTGGTGGTTCCAAAGGAAAGGACAACCAGAACCAAACATTATATGCAGATCAAACTAAAGAAATGAAATCAAGAGGAAAGGGAAGAGGTCATAACAGCACAATTTACATTCGAATCATTTTGAAAGAAAACAAGGATGAATCAAATGACATACAAGGAAGAGGTTGAGGTAGAAGTAGAGGAAGAGGTCGAGGCTCCTACAATTCTCATAAAGGTATAACATGCTATTATTGTGGTAATTTAGAAAACTATGTTAGTGATTGTTGGTAGAAAAGGTGGACAATGTAGAGTAAAGGTACTATCTATTTTTCTTCATGATCTTGCCGTTTCGGTAGGACAAATGGTAGAAAAGGGTTATAATTTCATATTCAACTATCTTTGTACATTCTCTAGTAATACATTCAGTATTGTGTGTTGTGCTCCAAGCTTCTTCTTCTTCCTTGTGCTATTTGCGTTCTTCCATAGACGTCTAACTCCAACAATTGGTATCAGAGCAGGTCGCCGCTTCATCTAGGGCGTCGTCGACATCTCTCCGGTTGTAGTCTCAGATTCGCATGAAATTTAGTGAGCATACTCAGGGTGTTTCAGAGATCAAAACCAATTCGTTTTGTGGTGCTGAAATCACAATCTGAGCTCGTCTCGGCCTCCAAATGCACTATCGCAGTGCTTGTGCAGGCTATTTTGTCTTTTTGTGCCAAAGGTATGTATCGGTTTCAGTTCACCAGTATAAGTGTCTCGAAGTCTGCTACAGGTTTAGTAGAACTCGTCTAGGCAGTTCCGTTCAACTTTTTGCGATACAGACAATTTTCTGCATCAAGGTATTTTAGTCACCGGCCATGGCTGAAAGCAGTGATGTATTTTGTATGTTGGCTGTTGAGGATAAGTTGGATGGTACCAACTACCCATCATGGGCTTATATGATGCGACATGTATTGCTTGCAAAAGGATTGTGGAACATTGTGCAGGGTGTCGAAAAACATCCTATCACACCTGCAACTGTTACAACTGCAGGTACTGAAGCTGATGCAGAAGGTGTCGAAGGTGATGATATTCTGCATATTCCTGTTCGTGCTGTGGTTTCTGCTACACCTACTGTAGAGCAGATTCATTGGGATGGTAGAGATGCTCAGGCACATGCATTGATAGCTTTGTCTGTCAAACGTGCCATTATTCCTCACATTCGCTCTTGCAGAACATATAAGGATGCTTGGGATACACTTACCACATTGTACCAAGCTAGGAATGAGGCTCGTGTTGCTTACCTCTGAAAACAGTTGGAGAGTGAGCACATGAATGAAGGTGATTCTATGGATAGTTTCCTAACAAAGATCAAAGAATTGAAGGAACAGTTGATTTCTACTGATGAGGTTATACCAGATAGCTCACTTGTGCAGACCGTTCTGAATTGGTCTTCCTGATTCGTATAAGAGTTTTGCTTCTACTCTTTGGATGATGATGAAAGGCAATCCAAATGCCTTGTCATTTGAGGAGTTAGTCTCTATTCTGCTGTAGGAAGATAAGTCCAGGCAGAACAGGTCCATTATGCGAGTTGTAGATCAAGCTTTCCTGGCTAGTCAGAAGGGCAAAGGAAAATGGAGCTCTTGAATTAGTAAGCACAAATCCGCTAATTCTGCACAATCGAAGAGGGAAGACAAAGATGAAAAGAAATTAGAAAAGCAAAAATTGTTTTGCAAGTACTATAAAGGAAATGATCATATCATAAAGAACTGTCCTAAACTGGCTGCAAAAGAGGCAAGGAAAAAAGAGGCAGGAATGGTTGTTGCAGAGGCCTCTACTCCAAAAACAGAGTCTGCTAATCTTGTGCAGGAAGAAGAATGGGCGTTTACTATTGTTTGGAGTTTTGAGCCATCTTCTCATGAGCAGTGCATGTCTACAACAGACTCAAATGTTTGGTACTTTGATAGTGGGGCGACCAAACATATTACCCTGCAGCGTAATTTTTTTCTTCACTCGAGCCTGCCCCTACAGGGAATATTGTTACATGCGCCAACAACTCCTCTTATCATGTTATGGGAGTTGGTAAGATCATTTTGACTATTGCTGATGGTAGTTCTTTCACTTTGTCAAAAGCTTTGTTTGTGCCAAGGATCAAGAAAAATCTGTTATCAGTTTCTACATTAGCCAAGATTGTCTTGGTTGTGAAATTTGTTGATGACAGGTGTACAGTTCATGATCTATCAAATGGTGACGTGATTATTGCTTCTGACATTTTATGTCGTGGGCTGTATAAGCTCATAGACTATGAAAGATCTGTAAATGATTCGGCATGTGCAGTACCTGATTCTCAGGCTATGTCAGATGCAAAGCTTTGGCATGCACACTTTGGTCATCTGAATTTTGCTAGTTTGCTACGCCTGTAGAAAACTGAAATGGTGTCCTCTTTGCCCAAACTTGAGGCACCTGGAAAACATGTTTGTGAAGGCTGTATCTTGGGCAAAACGCAGCGTTCGTCCTGTCCAAAAGATGGTTCAGTTCGGGCTACTCAGAATTTGCAGCTTGTACATAGTGATGTATGTGGTCCTATGCAGACACCTTCTTTTGGAAATTATCTTTACTTCATGACTATCATCGATGATTTTTCGAGGCATGCATGTGTAGACAAAGTCTGAAGTGTTCATGTGCTTCAAACAGTTTTTGGTTTTGGTTGAAAATCTGTCAGCATGTAAAATGGGCACCCTCTGTTCTGATCGAGGGGGGGAATATATGTCTTCTGATCTTAATGCATTTTTGGCTGAACGTGGGATAAAACACCAGTGTACAGTGCCATATAAACCTCAATAGAATGGAGTTGCTGAATGAAAGAACATGTCACTCATGGAGATGGTGAGGTGTATGGTCAAGAGTCAGGCTTTACCACATAGTTTTTGGCTTGAGGCTGTCATGTGTGCAACATATGTACTTAATAGGTGTCCCACTAAAGCACTATAGTCTATCACTCCATATGAGGCTTGGCATGATCGCAAGCCATGTGTTGCTCATCTTCATGTTTTTGGTTGTCTGGCATATGCATTAGTGCCTGAACAACGTTGTAGAAAATTGGATGATAAAGCAGTAAAATGTATTTTTGTTGGGTACAGTTCTGAAATTAAAGGCTATTGTTTGTATCGTCCATAGACTAAAGGCATTCTGGTTAGCTGTGATGTTGTTTTTGTGGAAGATGCTACTAAGCCATTGCTTTCATGTACTAAGGAGACATCTGTTAGCTCCAAAGACATGTATGATACTTTGCTGCCTCTTTTTACAGGTGGACAGTCTAATGCTGGTCCTAATGAGGCAACTTCTCAACCTTTGCAGGTTTCAGGTGATGATGCAGATCATTCCATTGCTGATGCAGATTTACATGATGCACTTGTTGATGAGAGAGCTGATATTGAGCAGGCAAAAACTATGCCAAAATGGCTAGTGCAGACTTTGTGTGATAGCAAATTAAACACACCTCTGTCATATCGTACTCGTTCAGGCTCTCATAATGCCTCATTTGCATCATATTGCTATGCTATGGCTGCATCTAGTCTCTGTGACAAGAATGAGCCTGATTCGTTTGATGAAGCACAAAATTCAGAAAATTGGATGGCTGCTATGCAATCTGAATATGATGCTATAATGAAGAATGGTACTTGGTCTTTGTGTGACTTGGCTCCTGGCAAGAAGGCCATCGGTACTAAGAGGGTTTACAAGCTCAAGCGTAAGCCTAATGGAATAGTTGACTGGTATAAGGCTAGGCTTGTTGCAAAGGGTTATGCGCAAGAAAGAGGCATTGATTTTGATGAGACCTTTGCACCTACATGTTGTATGACTACTGTTCGAAGCATCTGTGCACTTGCAGCCCATCATGGCTGGAATGTACATCAGCTCGACATTAAAAGAGCATTTCTGAATGCTGACTTTCATGAAGAAGTGTATGTTTTTCAGGCGCGTGGCTTTATGCAAAAAGGGCATGAAAACGAGGTGTGCAGGTTAAAGAAGGCATTATATGGTTTAAAGCAAGCACCACCTGCTTGGTATGAGAAGATACATGCCTATGTGATTGCACATGGTTTTGAGAACAGTCCAACTAAAAGCACCTTATATGTTAAGCGTGCTAATGATGTGCTTCTGATCATTGTTGTCTATGTTGATGACATGTTGCTCATTGGTCCTATTGAGAAGCATATTGCTGATTTTAAGGCTGATTTGCATGCCTCATTTGAGATATCTGATTTGGGGAATTTGCATCATTATTTGGGCATTCAATTTATGCACATTGATGGTGGATTTGCTTTGTGTCAAACGAAATATATTGACACATTATTGTAGCGTTTTGGCCTTAAAGACTGTAAACCTATTGCCACTCTTATGGAAACATGTTTATGACTGAGTCTTCATGATGCTTGAGATGCATTTGATGCTGTTCTCTATCACCAGGCTATTGGACACTTGATTTACTTATGCATTTCTGGGCCACATATTCAGTTTGCTGTCTCACAGATGAGCAGGTTTATGCATTGCCCAGGTATCAAGGATTGGCATGCAGTTAAGCGTATCTTTCGCTACTTGAGTGGTACTTGGATACTTGGTTTGTTTTATCCCAAGGGGGGATCACTACCACCAGATTTGCATGCTTTTTTTTCCTCTGATGGGACTGGTTGCTATGACACTCGTGTGTCCACTAGTGGCTTTTGCTTCATGCTTGGTAGCTCATGTATATCTTGGTTGGGCAAGAAGCAGCCTACTATGGCCACTTCCAGTTGTGAGGCTGAGTATAGGGCAACTTTCACAGTGTCTATTGAGTGTGTGTGGCTCAGACGCCTTATGGCTGATTTGGGTGTTGGTTAGTCTTCTACCACCACCATCTTCACTGACAGTCAGAGCGCATTGGTAGTTGCGAGGAACCCTGTGTTCCATGCTCGCACTAAGCACATTGAGGTGCATTATCATTATGTTCGGGAGAGGTTCTCTGCTGGGGAGATCAGCTTGGCATATGTGCCCACGCAAGAGAACATTGCAGACCTTTTCATGAAGGCTCTACCTCGGGAGAAGTTTGAAGCTTTCCGCAAAGCTTTTGGATTACTTACTTTTGTGGAGTGATCTCCACATGGCTTGGCACTTCCTTATACATGAGTGTCAGCTACTTGCTCACGGCATCACTCCCAGGGGGGATTTGTTGATATATTTAGGTAGTGATGTGTGTGAACACTCTAGGACCGCCGGGATAGTTTTTTCCCTCTTTAGGAGGTTTTTTTCCCCCGACTTGTATATACGCCTATTGGCCTAATGGGCTACTTATCTTTGTACATTTTCTAGTAATACATTCAGTATTGTGTGTTGTGCTCCAAGCTTCTTGTTCTTCCTTGTGCTGTTTGCATGCTTCCACAGACATCTAACTCCAACAGATCACTCAAGAAAGGTATGATTTTTTGTATTAAGAAAAAAATTTATGTGCTCTCTATGTTCAAGAGATTCAAAGCTCAATTGAAAAAAAAAGGAAGGTATATCAAAACCTTAAGGTTTGATGACGGAGGAGAATAATTCTCCAAAGAGTTTTTGGATTTTCTACACAAGAATGGGATCAAATGGCAATTACGTGTAGATATACACCTCAACAAAATGGAGTAGCTAAGGAGAAAAAATAGGCAGATTGCTGAAGTTGCAAGATGCATGATTAAGGATATGAAGGTACCATCATACTATTGCATTGAAGCTACCACAACCATCGTTTACTTGATGCATAAGTGTGCACAACATTGAGATAACTTGGCACCAGAGAAGGTATATTCTGATAAGAAACTTGATCTTACACATCTCAAATTTTTTGGATGTGTTTTCTTTATACATATTCCATAAGACATTAGAACTAAGATGGAACCAAGGTCAACAAATGCATTTTCATTGGTTACTCGATGGAGAAAATAGGATATAAGTGCTACAATCCTACAACAAAGGAATTAAGAGTCTCATAAGATGTGGCATTTGATGAACTAAGACCATGGTATGAAGATAAAGGAGGGGAAAAGAAGGCATCTACATCAAATGGAGAATGACCAACATTGAGGGGGAGACTTGGGAGTCATTGTTTGTCTCCAAATTCACCTTATAATAAAGCTAAAGAAGGAAGTGCTGCTCAAAACAGTGAGATGGAAATGATGGGGGATGTATCTCAACCCCTATGCAAAAAAAAAATGCGAGTGACCTGCACAAGTAGACTTCTTTGCACCTCTACAACCCAAAATGATTCTTTCTAAGAATTTGTTTATAGAGTTTCAATGAGATTTTACACACTTCACACAGACTAATGGAGCTTTCCAACAAAACAAGTTCCACAAAAAATGGTTGCCTACACAAAGAGAAACAATCTTTGCAACATAGGCTAGTTGAATGTATTCAAGAGCTAGTCATACAATGACCACACTTCACTCTAGCAAGCATTTCTCCATGATTAACTAGAGAATGAGTTTTAAACTTTAACAAACTTTAGAAAATTGTAATGGCTATTGAATGACACCAAAATCCTAGCGAATGAATAACTACCGAAGTAGAAACATTGCTTACAACTCAGAGCTAGATAGATCTAACAAAGCCTTCACAAAGAGAGGGATATAAATCACCATAGTTCACTATTTTGCATGTTTCTTTGTGATTAATCAGAGAATGAACCTGAGAATTGGTGAAGTAAACATAGATTATATTAGCTATCCAATGAATTGAAGCTTACATAAAATTGATTCCCAATGAAGGAGAAACAATTTAGACAACTCAGTGGTAGAGAGTTCCCACACTACCTACACATAGGAGGTATGCTTATTGAAACCAACAAAAGAGTGTTGGGGTAGGTTCTTGGCAAGCCTATGTGATGGCTTGAGTACCACAAGATCATGTAGTCTTGAAGAAAATACTTGAAGTGATGAAGAGTTCTCATGTGAAATCACTCTTGTAGTTTCTTGGGTATTCACCTATTATAAAAGTAAAAGAATCAGAAGTGGTTGAAGCCACTTGATGATAGCCAAAGAACTTAACGAGTTCGTATAGAATCTATTACTAGAGTTTAGGGAAAGTGTTTTAGGTGAGCATGAATTCAAATTCAAAATATGGCTCCAAGACACATTATATAGTGTGGCCTATCTAGTCGCAAAAAAAACACTCCTTAGCAGAGCTTCTTGTCAGATTTGATTGTGATCTCAAAGCTCCTACATGTATCAATAAGTCTATTGTACCTTCCATGTAATATACATTTGAGTTCATACATATTTGTTACCATAACTTCAAGTCTTTGTGAGTGTACTATTCACTATCAGTGATCTCAGTTTTTAGTCAGATTGCAAAAATGATTTCTCTAAGCATGGTTCATCTTTTTCAATGATTTAACTCGGTAATTGTAGCTCTGTAAGTCTACTTTCCGATCACAAGGTTTCATGCACTTGGATCTTTCGGTTGTGAGAAACATTCATAAAAAACTAACTCTATATTTACTGCTACTGCTTGCTAAAAAGTCGGGATCACATAGGTGATTAGTTAAATTGATTTCTATCAATATAGTCACTCATTTTCATTGAGATAACTTCTAATAGGTTTCTTTGCTTCCTAATTAGCTTCCTCTAAAAGCTCTCTAGTCAATTGTAACCAGAGAAGGAGCACTCAATAAAATACTAGAGCTTATCTTTCCAAAATAGAAAGTTTTCTCAAGTTGACCATTGGTCAAACCTATCTGTTTTAAACCATCTATTAGTGAGTGATCTTCTAAGGTACATGTTGAAAGTTTTTCAAGCTCAGAGTGTGGGAACATGCCCCAAATTGAACCTTCCACATCATCCACATTAAAAGGAGGCTGATTTCCAAGAGTTGGAGGCATCAAATCATGCCGATAATGGAAAGAAGTTGATTAGAGAAGATTTAGCTCACCTCTTGATGTGATTGGACCTCACTTTTGACATGTATATGCTTTTGATTGGTTAAAGAGGTTAGTATGTGGTCTTTAAAACCTCTAATGAGTTGTATTATGACTTAGAGTCGTGGAAATACGTGCCCAAGCTGCCCCCTTGCTTAAGCACACCCCCTACTAGATATTCTCTACATATTTTGCAGAAATTTCACTTTTACACACTCTATCTATCTAGATGATTTTGGCAGACCCCCAGGTCTTGTAATTGTTTTTTCTCCTTCATCCGGAATCTATTTTCAATGTTTTTTGTCTTCTTGGAAAGCTTATAAGTTCTAGTTTCAGTGATATAAGTCTCCAGTTCAATGCCTGCACATGTGGAGAGAAATGTCCAAAACAATGTCTATCTAGTTAGCTCATACTCTGTGAAGAGATCAAGTTATCTGCCTTGTTTCAGCTGGTTGAGGCATCATCCAATATCTAAATGGAGTGATTTTAATCTCATTTTGAAATCTCTTAAAATTCTAGTTTAATCCTGAAAAATTTCATTTTCAGACTTTGCATATACTCAGAGAAACTCAGAAAATACAGAGCCTATATTTGAAAAATTTCAAGATCCTAGGAGGGTTCATTTGCTTTTGTTGTGCACATAGGAGTGTTTATCCTCTAATAGTGGTATCAGAGCTATAAGTGGAGTATCAAAGAGAGAAGAAGGAGCTAGTGAAGTGGAGTAGTTTGAAGGAAGGAAGGAAAGAACGGGCACGTCAACAAGGGGAAGCAAATACATCATCAAATCAAAGACGAAGCTTCATCAAGAGGAGTAGCTCTATTTTTTGAGGTAAAAGCCATCTTTTTCAACTTCATTACATCAAGGGGGAGGTTCAAAAGAGATAGGAGGCACCATGGCTGATCTCAATGCTTAAATTGAGAAGCTCTAAAAAGGAAACTACCAACCATGGCGATTTAGAATAAGCAATTTTTTGATGGGGAAAGGTTTGTAAGGACTTGTGAGTGGTGTAGAGCCAACACCCTACATAGATGAGGTAAATCCAACCAATCACCAGAGAAGAGCAGTAAGAGAGTGGGATGAAAGGGACAAAAGGGTCATTTTCATTTTATCTCAGCATATTAGCAACTCTATGGTAGGGCATATTCAAGATTTGGATACATGGAAGAAGGTGTGGGAGTGCTTGGAGAGATTGTACTCAACCTCCACAAAAGCTAGAAAAATTCAGCTCAAGAATGAGCTAAATAATCTTAGGAAACACCCCTCTCAAGGTGCTAATGACTACATATTAAAGGTTAAAGAGCTTGCAGATTGTTGACCTAAGCTTCAACTTAGGGACTTGCGGAGAAAGAGACTGTACCTCAATCCCCTCACAAGTGCATATAGTGGGGATACACGCTTTTAATTTATCAATCCGAAGAGTATACTAACCTAGCCGAGTGTATGAAGACATGCAAATGCGTAATGGTCAAGGCAAATGAATTACTCAAGAGTGAAAATGAGGAAAATACTTATCCTAACAAGCTTCAACAGTAGGTCAAGACGAAACGATACTTGGTGCAGCAGCCGTCAGTATTTTGGACTTTTCTCCTAGCTCCGAGCTCCAAACATAGCGAATAGCATATGCGTTTCGAAGCTCTCGAGAAGACGCATCCAATGGCAGTGGTTTCACGCAATTCCGACACTCCTACTTCAAGTTATGACAGAAATACTGAGTCGCGGGAATACTTTCCTACACTTCAGCACTTCCTACACCTCGCACACACCTCTCCTACAGCAAAGAAACACTCTCAAGGATAAATCACACTCACAAGCACTCTTTCCAAGCAATACACATGCATACAAGCTCACGAAGAAGAAGATGAAGAGGGAAGAAGACACAAATTCGAATTTCTGTGCTCTCTATTCTCACAATGGCAAAAAGTCCTTTACAAAGAGTCACATTTGACTTATATACTAGTGCCCTAAAAATGGTCCTTTCACACAAGTGACCGGCACTTTATTCACTAAGAGCTAATTTCCTACTATTTTACATGGGTAAGCTTCTATTCTTCTGTGGGAATGCATCTAGAGGACTCCTCTAGTGCCTTTACACGGGAAATATATTACAAAAATAAATATGTTACAAAAATATCTGGTCCAAATCGGAAAAATTTTGGGGCCCGTCTTTTTCTCTGCTTTGTGCGCTCTTTGGCTCTGCAACACTCTCCCCCTCTTCGCCTCTGTCGTCCCTTGACAGACTTCGCTTCTTTTGACAGACTTTGCTTCGCGCACGCGCCCTGTGGTCAGTATTGTCTGCAGTTAAACAGACATGCAGATTCGATGGCCTTCTTGATTCAAGCTCTACTACTCGAGAGCCTGATGTAGTCGCCTTGCCTGTTGACTTGGGTTGCCACGCACGCCACCAGTGACTAGGAATGTGCTATTCTTAGTCACCCTCTTCAACTTTTCAGCCTCTACCCCTTTCTAACTTTTGGTCCTACTCTGATGTTTGAAAAATCCACTCCTCTGGACCCCGGGGTTTAGCTTTGTAGCCTGGTGCGTGCCCCTGCGGGGCTCTGTGCAGAGATGGGTGTTGCGCCCCTGCGGGGCTTCCTGCAGAGATGTATCTTTACATTTGTCTATCTTCAAATTTGCCCTTTTAGTGAAGCTGTTTCTTTCGTTGCTTTCTTTTTTTCCTTTTCTTACTCGTTTCGCCCTCAACACTGCCCCCCTCCTGAACTCTGTCGTCCCCGACAGGCTTTGATAAGCGCCGGGCATATGTTCTGTATACTTGTTGCTCTATATCGTTTAGCAGATTGGCTTCACGTATCATAATCTGTTTCCATTGTTCTGCTTTGACTCCATCGTTTGGCGGTTGTCTATGATCTGCGAAGAAGCTCAGTTCGTATGCCACAAGTCTGGCATTCAGATTGGATGACATCTTTAAAAATATCTCTGAATCGATTTCAAAAAATCCTGTAAAAAACGCTTCTTCGAATGTCTGCATATACGAGCTTGGCAAAAACATGAGTCTAGAATAGTATGCCATTATTGTGGGGCGGCTCGGCATTACTGATAGATCGAAGATAAGTATATCGGTGCCTTGATTAATGCCGATGAAGTTCAGAAATGTATATGCCGCATGTTTGAAAACCTTTAGGACTGTAAGTAGCATACCAAGTATTTTATTTGTCATCTTAACTGCTAAATCTGGTACAGTCGCATAGTTTTGTAGCCAAAATTCTATGGTCTTGATCATATAATCCTCGGTTGGCAAATAATTATGCGGCGGGCTAGGTAACATCGGATAGTTGAGCCACTGTTTATTAATATTGCCGCTGCGTTGTAAAGCCAAAAATTCTGTTGCAACCCTTCTGCGTGGTATGGGACAAAACGAAGGGTTTACCTGTAATAAATAAGGTGCGGCCTCCCAGTGCACCCGTAGTGTGGGATGTTTCTCCAAAAACTTTCTCCTCCACACTGGTTGTGCAGCTTCAAACTCTGCTTGAGTGTACGTGAATGTATCATTCTTGAAATTAAGCTGCTGATCCGGACTTTTGTGTGTAACCTTCTTTATATATTGCCTTGTTTTCTCTTTCAACAGTCCATATGGAATGTTGAAAGGCTTGATGATCTTCTCCAAGTCTTTTCCTTTGATTTTGGCTTCCTTCATGACCTTGATGACTTCATTCTCAAAACTTTCCGTCAATCGGGACACCACTAGTGCCCGTTCCTTCTGACTTATTTCTGCAGTGTATGGCATTGGATGATCATCATGCATATCCGCCATCTGCTCATGCATTGGAGAATGATAGATCGGTTGAGATAGAGGGCTTACCTCTACCTCGTCAGTAGGATGTTCTTTTTCTGGCACTACTGATGTCCCGATCGGTTCTTTACCTTTCTGCTGATTCTGTAGCGCTTCAATGCATTCTTCTTTTTCTTTTACCTTTTGCATGGCTTCACTGAGTTTTTCTTTGGTGGCTAGGAGCTCCTTACCTATGTCGGCTACGTGATCCATGTTTTCACTGTAGCTCTGTACCAATTTGGCCTGTGCTGAATTCAGCTGCCTTTTGAGCTCACTCATTTCTTGATCGTGCCGCCGTTCTGATTCTTCTTGTACTTCCTTAGCTTGTTGTAGCAATTTGGCATACTCCGCTATCTGTTCTTTTAATTCCTGTTCTTTAGTTTCTGAGGGGCCCTGTTGTATCAGTGGTTGATCATATAATAATGATTTCATTAATTCTTTATTCCTATCGCGCAGGCTGTCGTTCTCTTCGAGATATAGCTTGAGTTGTTGCTCTAATAGTACGCTTCGCATCCTCATTTTTTCTTTCTCAGCCTCGCTTGCTTTGTGTAATTGTTGCAACTCTTCTAGTTGTGTAAGCAGCTTTTGATTTTGGGCAATGGATTCGTCATATTGTGTCTTAATTGCTTGCACTTCAGTATTTTTGTTTGCCACTTCTTTTTGTGTTGCAATTAGCTGTGCCGATAACTGTTCGCTCATGAGTTGAAACTGATTTTTTTCTCTTCGTGCTTGATCATATTCAGCATCGGTATCCATCATTTGCTGCTGGGTGTCCATGGCTGTCTGGATCATTTGCTTTACCACAGGTTTTAGTTGAGTTACATCCACATTGAGCCATGTTTTCGGTATTGAAGGTTCTTCTCCTGTAGTCACGTCTTTGCCTTGAGCAATGTGTAAAGTGGTATCATGGGGCTGCCTGATTTGAAGCTGTATCCGTGGCTCAGCCCTCATGTTTTCATCCTGTGCTTGAGGTGTGTCATCAGGCACCTCGATTATTGTTTGTTCTTTTTGTGGGATCTCTCCCGCATCCATATTCTTTGGGGTTTGTTCTTCCTCTTTAATAGGTATCTTGACATGTGTAACCCCAGTAGTTGTGTCCTCCTTGATGCTTACTTTGGTAGTGTCATTCAATTGAAGGACATGCTCCTGTTCCTGAGCATCATCCATCTTCTTTTCTTTTTCCTTCTGGCTGTCCGGTGTCACTTCCATTTGATTGAATTCCAGTCCTTCGTCTTCATAGGTTTCTGTCCTGATATCAGTATCTAGCGTGTCTTTCTCAGGACTGGATTCTGTATTTGTACTTGAGTCATCAATGCCCAATTCTTGGTATCTTCCAGGTTGTTTTGGAGGTGTTTCTGTATTCTGTTTTTGCTGACTTTGACTCGCTTGTCTATACTGATGTCCTTGGACATTTAGATTTACCTGCCCTTGCATATACTGGTGTGTTTCCTCGAGGGCAGCAGACAAGTCTCTTTTTGAAATCGGCATTTGAGCCGTCGTGACCTTAGGCAAGAGATGTGTTCTCTTGGACTGAGGTGTTGCTTGGGCTTCTTCTTCTCGCAAGCGTTTTGTACCCCTCATGGGCTTCTGTGTGCTGGTTCCGGCCTCTTCCACTACAACTGCTGCTTTCTTTTTCTTAGGGATAGAAGCGGATTTTGCATACCTTGCTAGCCCTTCTGCTGTCGGCATCTCTCGTAAGCAGTGTCTCATGTCTAGGGCTTCATATATTAATAAGGTCAAAGCTGAACCACCGTTCAGGAATTTCTTTTGCCCCCATTTCTTCTGAGCTTCAAACAATCGCTCTTGTACGTAACCTGTGAGATTCACTTTGTTTCCTATCTGTCTCATGGCATGGGAGAGTAACTGAACTACAATCTTCTGAGGTGCAGTGTATCTGTTCATGCCAGGAAAACAAAAATGTTGGTGTACCAAACGTACTGCATCTTCAATATCCACTCTGTTAATCTCCAGGAATGATCTTTTCTTGGGGTCGTGGCATTCCTCTTTGACATTGGTAATGCCTTCTTGATTCCATCCAAAGGTCTTATTGATCAATTCATGAGTGAATTGAATGGTCTTCCACTTGCCCACCTTGTCCAAAACCTTTGCTTCTGGAACCGAAATCTTTGTAGCAGCCGGCTGCATAGTATTCATTACTTGTATACATCTTTGGAAGTCGGGTACACATATAGGTATCTTCAAAAATGCTTCAATGCCAGCTTGAGTCCATACTTCTTCGATATGTGGTAACCCTTGTATTATGGTCTTGAAATCCTGTGACATAATAGGGAAACAGTGGTCTCTGTCCATGATCTTGATAGTTGCCATGAATAAGAGTTCCGAAATAGGTTGGTCATCTCGAAACCAATGTCCTCTGACCTTGGTTATTGACCCCAATGGAAGTAGTAGTTCCTCTTCCTGCTGTGTAGCTTCTGAGTCAGAAGATGTCATCTGCACTCAATATAGAGGATGAATTAGTATCCATATGTTTTTTTTCATAAATCCTCCTCCATATGTTGATTATTAATTCGATGTTGCTCCGAGTGCATGGTGCCGTCCCTTCCCCGTGGGTGTGAGAAAGGTAATACCTGAATTTTTTCATGTATTTTTTTATATATTTTTTTGCTGAAAGAAAACATAAAAGTTAGTACATAGCCGAAGCGGTTAGTGAAATGTTATTGGAGTAATATTTTAAGTATGTACAAGTGCTCTCCTATTTCCAAAGGGAAAATGTGCGTGACTATCCGAAAATAGAAGAAGGACGTGCCGAATGCTTGGCCTTGTAATGTGGCCCTATCATGCATACTTTGGATCTTGGCAACTCCTCATGTGTGCAATTGGAAGTAGTTGCCCGATGTATGCAGCTTGTCTTGTCTTTCGGCATCCAGATTTGCTTCACTCGGGCGGAACGTGTTATAATCTCCACCTTTTTGATAAATGCGGTTCGTCTTCGGTAGTATGTCTGCTGATTCTGTTTTGGGAATCTTCCGTCGGTTTGTATTGTATTTGGAGATTCCTTCTTCCTCCAATATGTCCTCTTTCTCGTTTGATGTGCCTGTTGACCAATGTGATTATGATAGCTCTTCTGAGGATGTTCTTTGCTTGGGATGGTCGTCCTCTGGGCATGTGACTTTGGGATCCAAATTTTGGTTCGATCAGGTTGTGCAGTTATCAGCTTCTTTGGGATCCATATGCTCTTGAGTTGTGGTTGCTGAAAGTGTCCGAAATTCTTTGTCTTCTTATACAAGTGCTCATGCTGCTGTCGAAGACGTTTCTGTTGCTGGAGATATGCCTTCTTTTGATCCTTTCTTATCCAAGCTAATGTAGAGTGTGGAATGGGGTACACTTTCACGGGTGTAGATTTCACTTCTTGCAGAGGAATATTTTTTCTTGGACTTTGTGGTTCTCTGTGCTTGATTTCATGTTCTTGTGCACTCTGGTGACTCTCTAAACTCAAGGATGGAGTGCACACAGGACTCACAGTATTTTCACATGAAGTACCTGACGATGGGGTTCCTATGTTGCTAGTGAACTTACAATCATGACTTTGTTCACTAAGATGAACTTCTGGCTCTATAATAGCAGCTTTGGGTGGTCGTTCGTCTAGCAAACTATATACTTCACGAGGTCCTATTCTGGCCGAGATGTATCCTAAAGCCAATTGAATAGTTACCTCATATGCATATATCCAATCTTGGCCTAGCACCACATCTTCAAGCAGATCTTGGTCCTGACATACTAAAAGTCTCTGCTCCATTGTGTTGTTCCCCATATGTAAAGGTAGAGTGATCTCACCTATGCATTGAGTAACTTTTCCTCCTATTCCAATTAGCTTTGCCTTTGATGGGCGTAACTCCTCTTTAAGTCTCTGAGACAAGGAAAATCTAATACAGCTTATTGCTGCTCCTGTGTCTATAAGAGCATCCACTAAGTGGTACTCTTTTCGTCCTGCCCCCAGATTCAAATAAGGTTGTCTTCTTTGTTGTCCTGAGTTCTCAGTGGCTCTAAAATTAGCCATGGGGATGAGTTCTTCTCCTACTCGATATCTCTCATCTCTTTCTCTCATCCACTCTTTCCGTTTTCTGATACGTTCTAGGGCTTCTTGCCTCGCTTCTTCGCGTATGCGTTCTTCTTCCTTTTTTCTACTCTGAGCTCCTAAGAGTCGTGCTAACATTTGATCCGTTAGAGGCTCCATAAATCTTTTCACTCTGCAACCACTGATGTAGTTGGGAAGAACATCTCCGTCTAGTGTGGCGAGATCGACTGCACCACTAGTGGAGATTCGATTTATGATCATAGGTCCATATCCCCGTTTTTGTAGTTTCTTTGCATGTTGTTTGAGGGTGTATACTAAAACTAAATCGCCTTCTTTCAGTCCCTTGTCTTTTATATGTGCATCATAATATGCCTTTTGTCTCCGTTTGGCGGCATAGATGCCTGCTACCGCTTGCAATCTAGTCTCATGCAGCTTTTCGATTTGATCTAATTGCTGAGACAGTTCATGACCGCTCCACTCATATTGCTGGGCTACTTTTAATGTAGGTATTAAGAAGTCAATAGGCAAAATCGCATTCTGCCCATACACTAGGTTGAATGGTGTAGTTCCAATGGCCGTTTTATATGCCACTCGGAAGGCCCAAATTGCGTGATGCAATTGTTTGTCCCAGTCTGACCTTCCATTATTGACAATCTTTGTCAATACCGTACAAAGTACTTTGTTGGAACTCTCAGCTTGCCCATTAGCTTGAGGGTGGTATGGGGCTGACTTTTTATGAATCACTAAGAATTCATTCATTAGCGTTTCAATGACTTCGTTTAAGAAATGAGTTCCTCGATCACTCACTATCTTGATCGGTAGTCCAAAGCGTGTGAATATGTGCTCAAAGAGAAATTTTGCTGTGGTTTGAGCATCATTCTTTTTAGTGGCTTTTGCTTCTACCCACTTAGTCAAGTAGTCGGTGGCTACTATGATGTACTCTGCATGTGATCCTCTGGCTGGTGGATTGATGGGTCCTATGAAGTCAATTCCCCACTTGGTAAACGCTCTCGCACAAACCATGGGTCTTAAAGGCATGTCATCTCTTCTAATAGGATATTTTGCTCTCTGGCATGTTTCGCAACTTTTTACATATGTCTCTGCGTCCATATGTAGAGTTGGCCACCACAGGCCTGCAAAGAGAATCATTTTGACTGTTCTATCTGCTGAGAAATGTCCTCCCGCAGCTCCTGCGTGTGCCATTTCTAATACAGAGAGATATTCATTCTCATGAATGCACAATCTTAGCTGGTTATCCTTTCCGCGTTTAAAGAGTTGTTTTCCTAAGATGACGTAATCTTTGCTCTGTTCTTCAAGAGCACGCTTTCTTGCTAGGGTAGCTCCGTCAGGGTACTCTCGAGTTTTCAAGAACTTTACTAAAGGCATGCTCCACCTTGGTGCTATTGTAGAATAGCATAACGTAGAGTTCTCATCTGGAATTTGTTCTTGACAGGTTTGACAGGTTGACACATAATGATGTGCATCTCGTTGCATGGTTGGCCAATATATGCCGAATCTCTTGAGTGTTTGCCATGTTCCATTTGCATTCAAATGAGTGTTCCATTGGTTTATGTGTGCTTTCTGAAGCCACATTTCTTGTTCCCCTTCTTCCACGCATCTCATCAACAGTCCGCTTGAATCCTGGTGGTACAAACTTCCAGCAATAATGTGAAGGTTCTTAGTCTTCCAGAGATCTTGCTTTCGGTTTGGCGTGATCCCATCTTTAGGTCCATGTGTGAGTATCGGGATCAACTTTTCTGCCCACTGAGGACATACTTCCAGGTTAAAGAGATAAGTGTCTGGCAGATCATCAGGAACTCCTATAGGTGGTTCTCCATGGGTCATGCGAGATAAATGATCTGCCCTTATGTGTGTGTTTCCTTTCTTGACTATTACTTCAAAATCAAATTCCATTAGCAATAAAAACCATCGTACTAGACGTCCTGTATTGCAAGGCTTGTTGACTAAGTACAATAGAGCTTGATGATCAATGAAAAATTTGAATTTGTTTGCCAATAAGTAATGTCTAAACTTCTTGACGGCATAAACCATTCCTAGGCCTTCTCTCTCCGTAGTAGTATAATTGCGTTCAGCTTGATTTAACTGTCTACTGGCATAGGCTATCGGGTGGTCTAATTTACCTGTATCCGCTGGTTGAGCTAAGATGCAACCAATGGCAAACTTGGAAGCATCAACATGAATATGAAACGGTTTATTCCAGTTAGGGACTCGAAGAATGGGTGCTGAACTCAATCGATTCTTCAACTCATTAAAAGCTTTTTCGCATTCTTCGGTCCAATTGAATTGAGTTAACAATGCATAAAGAGGTCTAGCAATTATGGCATACATATGTATGAATCTTCGATAGTAACCACAATGTCCCATAAATGCTTGAACTTCTTTAGCAGTTTTCGGTCTCGGTAAATCCAAAATGACTTTGATTTTGTCTTCATCCGTGGAAATTCCATTCTTAGAAACAATATGTCCTAAGATTTTCCCTTGTCGCACCATGAAGACACATTTTTCTGGATTGAGGCATACTCGATATTGTCGACATTTGGCAAAAATCTTTTCTAGTTCAGGGATGTGCTCTGATCGTATAGCTGAATATGTACACAGATCATCCACGTATACCTCCATGCTTTTTCTCAAAAATTCCTTGAACACATGACACATCAGTCTTTGGAACGTAGCTGGGGCATTCGTTAAACCAAAAGGCATGACTCTAAAGGCGTATACTCCCCATTCAGTTGCAAATGCAGTCTTATGTTGGTCCTCAGGAGCAATGGCTACCTGATTATACCCTGAAAAGCCATCCAAAAAACTATAAACTTCCTTCCCTGCTACCCTTTCCAAGAGATGGTCAGTGATCGGTAAGGGATAGCTATCCCTTATGGTGGCGGAGTTCACTTTTTTCAAATTGATGCACACTCTTAACTTCCCATTTTTCTTTGGTACAACTACCAAGGGTGATACCCATTCCGTGTGCTCAATTTCGTAGATGAATCCAGCGTCTAACAACTTATCTATTTCTTCTTTTATCTTGGCTGAATATACATCATTATAAGTATAAGGTCTCTGTTTGGAAGGTTTGGCCTCGGAAGTCATGGGGATTCTATGCGCACATATAGATGGATCTACTCCTTTTAAATCCTTATAGGTCCAAGCAAAGACATCCCGGTATTCTCTTATGAGTCGAATTAGCTCTTGCTCCTCTTCCTCTGAGACATCCTGTCCTATGAAAGTACATCGTTCCTCTCCTCCTTCCATGGTTACCACTATTTTCTTGGTCTGCTCTTTATTATCATATGCTATTCCCGGTTGTGCCTCTCTTTTAGGCATTTGAATAGCAATCTTCCTCTCTTCTACTTCATATTTTTTGAAATGAGCTGGTACCTCAAATTGGTCTTGAAGCTTATTATCTCCATCTTCTAACTCCCTTTCAACCTCTAATTTTTCCTTTTGTGTGAGATCCTCATGTTGTTCATTGGCAGTGAAGTCCATGTTGGTGGTACTAATTCCTAAATCCATGGGTTCTTGTTCCATTTCAATGCTCTCGTAGTCCTCCTTCCAGTTTTGCTCAAATACTTCTCCTTCTTCTGCCTCCTGAAGGACTACCATATACAGGCTAATGTCATAACCCTCCTCGTCAATACATTCGTTCATAGTTACCACTTCTTCGTTTACACAAACATCGAGGGTAGCTAAGATTTCCATCCAACCATGAGGTTCGAATTCTTCGTCTGGAAATACTTGTGGCATATAAGCTGGATCTTGTACCGATCTCACTACACCTTGTTTCTGCTGCCAACTTTTTCTTCTCTCTTCTTCCTTTTTAGCAGCTTGGCATATCCATAGATGAGTGTCCTCGTTCATCCAGGATTGGTCACTAGAACCTGCACTATGAATCGATTGATCGTCTTCCTCTTTATGGACTTGATTCCATTGCAGTGGTGGTACATCCTGATATGTGTACGTATGTAGGTTGATCCTAGTGGTGACTCCTGCGTGTTGTAGGTACACTGCATCCTTTCCCCAATCTTGTACTACCTTTAGCTGTCTCATGAATGGCCTTCCCAAGATCATCTCATAGTTGCTCGGCCTTTCAAAGTGACAAATTGCTAAGGTATGCTCGAATTCCACTCCGCACGTAGTGAAGACTACTCGTTCCAACAATCCTAAGGGTCTTTCCGTATGCCCATCGGCCATCTGAATTTTCATACGTGTTGGTCTCAATGCTGGTTTTCCCCATTTCTCCCAAATTTCTTTGGTAGCAATGCCTACACCAGCTCCTGAATCTAATATGGCTTTGGTTGTGTAACCCTTGTAAGTGATTGGTAGACATGTATTTCCTTCATCTCCTTCACTGAAATCTCCTACTTTATCCACTGGAATTCTCATCGTTTTCACTTCGTCATCTACCTCCTTCTTTGCCTCCTTGACTTCCCACTGATTGATCAATTTTTCTTTCAAATGTGGTTTTACCTTTAACAATTCTTCGAATGTTAAGGTACATGGGATTTTCACTTCCCTAAGGCGTTGTATGATCTCCGATGTTTGAACTGATGGATTCGTTTCTCTTCTAGTTATTGATGGAATGCGATACAGTTCTGAGTTGTGCTCGTATTCCCCGGTGTAATTAGGTAGCTCCTTTACATCGTCTTCGGCTTCTTTGTCACTTGCATCCATTTGAAAAATTTCTTCTGAATTAAGCTCAGGTATTGAATCCTCTATTTCGTTTTCTGCTTTCAGTTCTTCAAAGGGCGGTTCCATTCCCTCTACTTTTTTCCACTTGTCCTCTTGAACTCGCGCCCATAAATCCTTAGTCCAGTCTCCTTCTGTTTCAGGGACTATGGATCCTTCCTTTCTCTCAATACCAGTTTCATTATCCAGATGTCTATTTACGTTAGGCTTTCTCTGATTATTTAGACACTCTTGGAATTTTTCTTCGCAAATTCGGTTGTTTGGTAATGGTGATGTGGGTTTTTCTAATGTTTGTTGGGCAACTTCTATCAATTTTCTGCAGATTTCCAATCTTTCTTTCTCTAGGTCACCTCTCGGATATTCTCTCTCATGTTGTTCTATGGTAGGTCCGGCTTTAATTCTCGCTTTGTATGCCTGAATCCACATCGCTAAATCTTCAGGCATTGTGTCTGCTAATACCGATCCTACCTCCTTTTTTTCTTCCTCCATTTTATTTTCTTCTTCCACTTGTGATTCCTCTGTTGATTTCTGTTCACTCTTTCCCTTTTCCTTCTTTTGCACTAACTTTTTTTCTTTTAGCCTGTCTCTCCTTTGCTTCCATTTTTGGGATCGTTTACTGATGATACTTTTTTCTGGTTCTTCTGAGTCTTCTACTCTGTGAGGGATGGGTGTATTTCCCTCTTTGTCACTTTGATTATTTTCTTCGGTTTTATCAGGGTTTTCTCTAGCCTTTGCTCTTGTTATGGCTTTTAAAGGTATAGTGTACTCTTTATCACTCCCCGACGATTCAATTACCTCTATCACGTTAATCTGTACATTAGATGTGACTTTGTTTGGGTTCTTAGGACAATCTCTGAAAAGATGTTCCTTTCCACAATCGCTACAGTATCCTTCCCAAATTCGTTGTGGTGGTGGTGGGTTCGGTAATGTACATTCTCTGATATAGTGGTCACCTCCACATCTGTAGCATGGTCCTCTAGGTACAGGTGGTCTATTCATTGGTCGAGGTGGCATGGTTGCTCTAGGAGCTGTGTACATTAATGGTACATAATCTTGCTCGTAGTTGTATGAATTCTCTGGTGTCTCCATGCCATAAGCATATGGGTCGTATTGTTGCCCATATTCCATTGTTGAGCTTTCATAACCTGGGTATGCTCCTTGACTAGGTTCGTAAAATGAGTCATATGGTTCACTGCTAGTCAAAGGCGTTGCCGGCACTATGGCCCTTTCTAAGTTTTCCTCTGGTTGTGCTATCTTAACTGGGACAACGTTCTGAGGGTGGGGCGGTTGTTGTCCTAGCACTGGTTGAGGCTGTGTATATCCCTGGTATGCGTATGGTCGTGGCATGGGTGCCTGCGGCTGATATGATGGATATCTGAAGGCTTCTCCTCCTTGCTGGTTCTGCGGATATCCATATGGTCTCACATAAGGCTGGGTGGGTCTGGTTTGCCTACTGTAAGGGCAGTTCTCAGTGTTATGATTTGTGTACCTCTGCTCTATGCTGCAATACTGTAGTGGTCCTGGGACAGAGGGTCTATGAGGAGCATAGGCAGGTGGTGGGACTACTCCCCTAGTACACAAGTGAGAAGGATGATCCCCTCCGCACTGCATACATCTTCTAAGCATAGGCGTTCTCATAGGATTGGTGGGATAATTCCTCTGTCCTTGCATATTCAGTTTTTTTGCTAGCAAGTCAGCAATTTCCTCTATGTTGTTTTTAGGGTTTGATGTGCTATTTGATGACTCTTCACTCTTTACACTTCCTTGGGGTATTTTCAAGTCTCCAGCGAGGTTGTCCTCTAGGTCTATACATTCCTTCATGCACTCTTGCAGAGTTTGAACTCTCTTCACGTATACTAATGACCTCAAGGTTCCGTTTAATAGTCCTTCTAAGAACAATGATACCATTTTGTTTTGTGTGGGTCTCTCCTCTACGGGACATCTATCCACATACTGCTTGAATCTCCTGGCTGCCAATCTGACTGACTCAGTTGGAGCTTGTTTGAAGCTGTGGATTAATGACGAAGAATTGTTCTTAATTCCAGACTTGGTAAATTCTTCAATCATTTCTTGATACACTTGATCCATGTTCTGAAAGGTATTTGGATCCAATGGCTGAAACCAGGCCAGGGCTGTGTTTGACAAGGTGAGGCCAAAGGATTCATATTGAATCATGAAGTCATCTACCTGCTCGGCTCTAACTACTTGTTTAAATTCTGCTATATGATTATAGGGTTCACTTGAGCCATCATAATGATTTCTCATGCATTTGGCCACTTGAATCGGCCTTAGTCTCCTTCCTACTTCAGGTTGTCTCGGCATTACAGGGTAATTTGGTCTTCCTATAGGTATGCCTGGTCCTCGTACTACCTGTGGTCTGACTGGAGCACGAACTCCTTGTCTTGGGTCCATAGCTGGTTGTGGCCGGTAATTAGGATTAGTGGCAGGTATTGCAAATTGCACATGAGGTCTGATGGGGATCTGGGTTTGTTGAGTTTGTTGTGTTTGTCCCGAATGTTGACTTGAGTCATATTGAGAAGTTCCATGTGGGTTCCGTGAAGTGGTTGCTTGGTCCCTTGGGGGGAACACTGGAATGTTCTGATATTTCAGCTCAGCTCTCTCTAATTCAGTGACTGGCCAATATCTTCTGTGGTCTTTGTCCAAATATGTAATGATGGTGGGGAATTCAGGATCTTGTAACTCATAGATGGTAACTGGATTAGGAGCAGCGTCCCAAATAGAGGAATGGGTTCTGAGCAGGTGCTCCATCCCATTGATCAAATACACATCTATTAGAGTGTCATCCTGGGGAACTAAGTCTCCTCTCCAAAGTTTAGTGATTGTTGATCTTCCTCTAGGAGTAGTCACTTGTACTTCAGTTTCATGTCCATTTAAGCTTGAAGTATTATTCTCCTCACCACGCTCATTAATGATTTCAGGATGTTCTGTGACCATGTATTGAATGTCTTGTTTATCCATGTACAGTCCTCCTATGTACTTAACTGCCGGTCTTGGCACTATGTAGGCCTCTGAAGCCTTCCTCAATCTGGCCACTGATCTGTTTAGACCATCTAAATAGATAGGGATCTCATTGTGGTTAGTGCTCACATATTCTAAGGAAGTTCTGTATTCGCCCTCAATGATGGACATCTGGCCAATCATGGGCACAGTGTTTTGCATATCCTCGGAAGCCATGGGGATTTCTCCTTCTGACTCACTGGAGGTCTCAGAATAGTGTGATCGGTTACTTGGTTCGGCAACACTCCCTACGGAAGAAATTACACTTCTTCGGCTTCCTAGGGTTCTTCCTGATCTCAAGTTCATTCACTTAAGAGCTCTAAACAAATCTTGTCCACCTTTAGTCTCTAGAGTTCTAAGTTATGGCTCAGAAGTCTAGGAAAACTTAGGCTGGAATGTGACTGAAAGAAAATTTCAAGTCACGATACTTGACTCTCACGACCTCTGAAAAAACGATCGCTGACAGACGATACTTGGGTGAAACGATCGCTGGAAAACGACCTTTCCCCAAACGATCTCTGACTGGGAACGATACACGACCTTTCCACAAGATGATCTACGATCTCTGACCCAAAACGACCGCTCACAAACGATACTTCATCCAAACGATCGCTGGAAATCGACACTTGGGTCTGACGATACTTGATCAAAACGATCGCTAGAAAACGATCTTTGACCAGACGATCTCTAGCCAAACGATCTCTGGCAGAAAGCGATACACGATCGACGATCTCTGAGAGAAACGATCGGCGACACTTAGGCTGAAACGACACACGATCTCTCACTAGACGATACACGATACTCGAAAAGAAACGATCTACGATCTTCACCAGGAAACGATCGGCGATACTTAACTGAAACGATACCGACCTTTGACAAGTGTCGCGATCTCTGGATCACGATACTTGGCAAACGATACACGACCGACGACCTTTGATCAAAACGATCTCTAGCAAAACGATCTACGACCGCTATCTGAAACGATCTCTAGCGAGACGATCTCTAGTGAAACGATCGACGACCTCTGTCTGAAAACGATCTACGATCTCTATCTGAAACGATCTACGATATCTCTCAAAACGATCGACGACCGCTGGGAAATATCGCGATACTCAACCGCAGGAGTAAAACGATACTCGACCGCAGGAGCAAAGCGATACTTGACCCTTTTTCAAATTTTTGTGTTGTTTTTTGAGGTTTGGATGTTTCCCCCTTTCTCTCCTAGGTTCTCTCTCTTATCCCTACCCACTGTATCAATCAACAAGCTACTTTTAACCCCCTGAATGCCCAAACGACACTCAGCGCAGGTCGTCTTTTCCTTCTCCTAGGTTGAAATGCTGAAATTTTTGAGCAAGGAGGTGGTTTAGTTTACCTTGGAAGCTCCCATGATCTCTTGGTCCAACTCCTTTGCACAGAACTCTCCCCTATTGCTTGCTTGCCTCAAAACGACCGCTGGGCTCACACGACACTCGATGCAGCTCTCCACGATACTTGTTCAACAAGTAACTTGAAAATGAAAAATTTTTTGGCTTTTATACTTGGGAATTCCTAGCTTACTGAAAAATGAAAATTCTTGAACAAACCTAAAGCCTACTCTACTCTCCACTCACTCCTATTTTACTTCTTCTACTCACTCCCCTAATCTATCAACTCACTACACACACTCCAAGAATGAGAAGTAGCAAGTGCGGTTGAAATTGACTTACCAAAGAAGAGAAGATTTCCACTCCTCCAAGTTCTTCAAAGCAAAAAGCTACTTACCATCACACGAATGCCTCGGTTTGATTCGTCACTCCCCGGCAACGGCGCCAAAAAGTGTGTTGACCTAAGCTTCAACTTAGGGACTTGCGGAGAAAGAGACTGTACCTCAATCCCCTCACAAGTGCATATAGTGGGGATACACGCTTTTAATTTATCAATCCGAAGAGTATACTAACCTAGCCGAGTGTATGAAGACATGCAAATGCGTAATGGTCAAGGCAAATGAATTACTCAAGAGTGAAAATGAGGAAAATACTTATCCTAACAAGCTTCAACAGTAGGTCAAGACGAAACGATACTTGGTGCAGCAGCCGTCAGTATTTTGGACTTTTCTCCTAGCTCCGAGCTCCAAACATAGCGAATAGCATATGCGTTTCGAAGCTCTCGAGAAGACGCATCCAATGGCAGTGGTTTCACGCAATTCCGACACTCCTACTTCAAGTTATGACAGAAATACTGAGTCGCGGGAATACTTTCCTACACTTCAACACTTCCTACACCTCGCACACACCTCTCCTACAGCAAAGAAACACTCTCAAGGATAAATCACACTCACAAGCACTCTTTCCAAGCAATACACATGCATACAAGCTCACGAAGAAGAAGATGAAGAGGGAAGAAGACACAAATTCGAATTTCTGTGCTCTCTATTCTCACAATGGCAAAAAGTCCTTTACAAAGAGTCACATTTGACTTATATACTAGTGCCCTAAAAATGGTCCTTTCACACAAGTGACCGGCACTTTATTCACTAAGAGCTAATTTCCTACTATTTTACATGGGTAAGCTTCTATTCTTCTGTGGGAATGCATCTAGAGGACTCCTCTAGTGCCTTTACACGGGAAATATATTACAAAAATAAATATGTTACAAAAATATCTGGTCCAAATCGGAAAAATTTTGGGGCCCGTCTTTTTCTCTGCTTTGTGCGCTCTTTGGCTCTGCAACACAGATGCACTAGGGTCAATCAGTTCTGCCCTAGATGATGACGATCTTGTCGCCCACACCCTAAATGGACTTAGGGATGATGAAAAATGGAGGGCTTTCACAACTTCAGTGTATGTAAGGGACTCTCTTCCCAATTTTGATTAACTAATCACTCTCATGGTGACAGAGGAGATGAACCTTGGTGGTCATAATGCCAAGGATAGCCAAGGGCAATTGTTGTATGCAGTAGAGGAAGAGGAAGACACAACCGAGGTGATACAAGAGGAAGAGGAAGATATCAAAGCAACCAAGGAGGTCAAAGACAATAAGAAAATGCAGATCAGAGAGGTGGAAGAGCCACAAATAGAGGAAGAGGTGCAAGATTTGGTGGAAGGGGACAACCCACTTCAAATGGATGCTTTGTATGCGGTAAGCCCCATCATTTTGCAAATGAATGCTATCATAGAGCTCAAATACAAGGGAATCAAAGCAACAACAACAACTATAGAGGGCAAGGTAATTATGCAAACACATCATCCGACCAAGGGAACGATTATTTACTTGCCATGAGGTATGGTGAAGATACAACTCAAGCTAGTGAAGATGTATGGTATGTAGACAGTGGATGTAGCAATCATATGTCATGTCGAAATGATCTTTTTAGTAATTTGCAGGTCCCAAAGCATCAAGGGCATGTGGAAATAGGTGATAACTCAGAGCATACCATTCAACATGTCGGAGATATCAGTTTGGAAGGAAATCAAAGAGCAAAGTGCTTATCAGAGGTATTACATGTCCCTACTATTACCAAAAACTTGATTTCGGTAGGCCAAATGTTAGAAAAAGGCTATGAAGTTAGGTTCAATGAAAGAGGATGTTTTGTTGACGATCCAAGGGCAGGTTTCAAGCTCATAGCAAAAGGAAAAAAGCAAGGGAGAATGTTCACAATGGACATAAATCAGCCAAACCATTCAATGTATGTCACATATGGAGACAAGAGGATATCGGATTTGGATCTAAGGCACAAACGAATATGTCACATCAACCTAAAAAAGCTCAAGGACATGCAAAGGAGGAGCTTGGTAAGAGGGCCTACCAAATTTTACATCTAAAATGTTGCATGAAATTTGTGTAGCTTGCCAACAAGGAAAACAATCAAGGCTTCCCTTCAAGAAGAGTACCTATGTAAGTGCAAATGTTTTAGACCTCATTCACATGGATGTTTGGGGTCCAACAAGAGAAGCATCCCTTGCTAGAAATAGGTATTTTGTAACCTTCATTGATGACTTTTCCAGAAAAGTGTGCTTCTATTGCATTAGAAACAAATCAGATGTGTTCCACTACTTCAAGAAGTTCAAAGCACAAGTGGAGAAGGAGTCTGGCAAGTTTATCAAAAATTTGAGATCCGATGGAGGGGGAGAGTACTTCTCCCATGAATTTTCTGAATTTTTGCAGGTCAATGGCATCAAAAGACAATTTACATGCAGATGTACCCCTCAACAAAATGGGGTAGTAGAGAGAAAGAATAGACACATAGCAGAGGTAGAAAGGTGTATGCTCAACAAAATGAATATGCCATGTTGTTATTGGGGAGAGGCTACATATACAACCACATACATCATGAATAGATGTCCTACATCAGGTATACATCATCTAAACCCTGAGGAAGCATGGAGTGGAAGAAGACCTTGCATTTCATATCTTAGAATCTTTGGTTGTATATGCTATGTACATGTATGTACCTCAAGAGTTGAGGTCAAAGTTAGATGCCAAATCTGAAAGGTGTATTTTTTTGGGATATTCTATGGAACAAAAGAGGTATAAATGCTATAATCCCATCACCAAGGAGCTGAAGATAAGTAGTGATGTTTTCTTTGATGAGTTGAAGCCTTGTTATGCATGCACGAGTCCATTGCAGGTTGAAGAGATAAGTGAGACAGATAAAGAGAATGATGATAGAGTTCAAGAAAGCATGGATTTAAGTGGTCCAAGAAACTCATGCAACACAAGGAAACCCTCATGGAGTGGAAGGCTTAGGGAAAGAGAGAATAGATTTTAAGAAAGCAAATTCAAAGGCAAAGAGAAGATTTTTGTTGAAGAAGGAAGCTACGTGGACGAGAGCATGTTGGAAGATGAAGAGATAGAAGAAATTCAAACTACAGGAGTGGCAAAACAAAGAAAGAATATGGCAACCACACCTAAAGGAAGTGAAAGAAGGTCTTCAAGAGTAGGATATCCAGTTCAAAGGTTAACATATGATAATTTCATTGCAAAGCACTATGCATACATGACTCAGGTAATCAAGGACAAAGAACCAACTAGTTATGAAGAAGCTAAGGATTGCGAGGAATGGCAAGAGGCAATGAAGGAAGAGCTCAAAGAACTTGATGAAAACCATACTTGGAGCTTGGTACCAGCTCAAGAAGGCATGAAGGTGATAGGTAATAAGTGGGTTTACAAAATTAAAAAGAAATTCAGATGGTTCCATTGCTAGGTACAAATCAAGCTTGGTGGCGAAAGGCTTCTCCCGAAGCTATGGAATAGATTATGATAAAACTTTCAGCCACGTAGTCAAGATGCCAACAATTAGGACTTTGATTGCAGTGGCCACCTCAAGGAAATGGAGCTTATATCAGTTGGATGTGAAGAATGCCTTCCTCAATGGAGAGCTTGAAGAACTAGTTTACATGAGCCAACCTCAAGGATTTGCTACTATGAGGTACCCAAATCATGTTTGCAAGCTAAGGAAAGCATTATATGGCCTAAAGCAAGCCGAGTACCTAGACGACGCTCCTGGATGCAATTTTGGGAAGGACAACACTAGGGAAGCATAAATAATTAGTGGCTCAACTATCCATTACTTCCAAGTCCACCTCGTAACTACTTACCAACCGAGGAGTACATGGTTAAAACCATAGAATTTTGGATTGCTCGATACGCAGCTATACCGAATTTAGCAATAAAAAAGACTAACAAAATTTTGAGTATGTTACTGACAGTAATAAAGGTATTTTAGCATGCACAATATACATTTTTTGAACTTCATCGGCATTAACCAGGGATCAGATGCCCTAGTTTTTGATTTATCAACCATACCTAGCCGCTTAACACTAATGGCCATATACTCAAGACTCATGTTTTTTCCAAGTACTTACATGTAGACGTATGAAGTGGCATTTTTTATAGGGTTTTTCGGAATGGATTCAGAAATTTTTGCAAAAATATCTTCAAACCTTAATGCAAGACTGGTGGCCTACGAATTAAGTTTCTTTGCAGATCATAGACAGGCACCTGATGATGGGGTGAAGTCGACCCAATGGAAGGAATTAATGCTATGTCAAGACAATTCGCTTAATCAGAGAGAGAAAAAAGTCATACAAACATACTCACGTCGCCACAAAAAGCCTGTCGAGGACGACAGAGTTCAGGAGGAGGGACGTGTGGAAGGGGAATCGAGCAAAAAGAGAAGAAGAAGATGAAAGAACAAAACATCTCAGTGAAGAACAAAAGTTCATAACGAAAAGAACAACCTTCTGCCCAAAGCCTCGTAGGGGCATGCATCAGGTGACAACACCAAAGAACCAGGTCCTGAGGTTTGGAAATAAAGAAAGATAACAACGAGGAGATTTCATGGGAGGTTGCACACAACTTCCTCATCCACCAGGAGCAGGCGGTGAAGCGAAACAAGCAAGGAAGAGAGACAACACATGAAGGATTCTTCATTGGATAAGATAACCAATTGTCTGAGGGTCCTAGCTGTCTCCTTGTCCACTAGATGTGTGCGGTGGAAAGAAATGAATCAGGTCCTAGAGAATGACAAAGAAGATTCAAGAACAGGGCCTTTGAAATGTAATGCTGACATAGAAGAGAGCAAAGGTCAGCAAAGTAAGGTGTGTGACAGGAAAGAAGTAAACATGCTCCAAGCAATACAACAAGGTCACATGTGTGAAGACAAAGACATATCAGAAGACCAAAAGTTAGAAAGAGGTAGAGGCTAAAAAGTTGAAGAGAGTGATTAAGAATATCACATTCTTAGCCACTGATGGAGTGCCTGATAGCCCGATTTAATGAAGCAACCCAGATTTATGAATGTTTGGAATACCAAGGGGATTATAGAAGCAAGTGACTAATTTCGGATAAAGTAACCAATTCTCTGACAGTCCTTATCGCTTCTTCAACCACTGGGTGCGTGTATTCAAGAGCCATAGACAAGCTGCAAATGAGAAGCAAAGCTTGTCAAGGGACAACAGAGACAAAGAGGGGGAGAGTGTTGCAGAGAAAAGAGGCAAAAAGAGAAGCCCCAAAATTTTCAAATTAATGGGCTTAAAATTCTTCTTCAAACTTCTAGGAAATCCCCATGAAGCTATGTAAATGCACTAGAGGAGTCCTCTAGATGCATAAGTGTTGATATATTTAGGTAGTGATGTGTGTGAACACACTAGGACCGCCGGGGCACCTTTTTCCCTCTTTAGGAGGTTTTTTTCCCTCGACTTGTATATACGCCTATTGCCCTAATGGGCTACTTATCGTATCTAGTAATACATTCAGTATTGTGTGTTTGTGCTCCAAGCTTCTTCTTCTTCCTTGTGCTGTTCGTGTGCTTTTGCAGACGTCTATCTCCAACAATTGGTATCAGAGCAGGTCATCGCTTCATCTAGGGCGTCGTTGACACTCCTTCGTTTGCAGTCTCAGATTCGCACGAAATTTGGTGAGCATACTCAGGGTGTTTCAAAGATCAAAATTGCTTCCCTTTGTGGTGCCGAAATCACGATCTGAGCTCGTTTCCGCCTCCGAATGGACTATCGCAATGCTTGTGTAGGCTATTTCGTCTTTTTGTGCCAAAGGTATATACCTGTTTCTGTTCGAAAGTATAAGCGTCTCAAAGTCTGCTACAGGTCTAGCAGAATTCGTTTGGGCAGTTCTGTTCAACTTTTTGAGATACAGTCAATTTTTTGCATCAAGGTATTTTAGTCACCGGCGATGGCTGAAAGCAGTGATGTATTCCAAATGTTGGCTGTTGAGGATAAGTTGGATGGTACCAACTACCCGTTATGGGCTTATATGATGCGATATGTATTGGTTGCAAAAGGATTGTGGAACATTGTGCAGGGTGTTGAAAGACGTCTTGTGTTGGAGTTAGACGTCTGCAGAAGCACGCGAACAACACAAGGAAGAAGAAGAAGCTTGGAGCACAAACACACAATACTGAATGTATTACTAGAGAATGTACAAAGATAAGTAGCCCATTAGGGAAATAGGCGTATATACAAGCTGGGGGAAAAAAACCTCCTAAAGAGGGAAAAAAGTGCCCCGACGGTCCTAGTGTGTTCACACACATCACTACCTAAATATATCAAGAAATCCCCCCTGGGAGTGATGCGGTGAACAAGGAGCTAGCACTCATGTATAAGGAAGTGCCAAGCTATGTGGAAATCACTCCACAAAAGGAAGTAAGCCCAAAGCTTTGCGGAAAGCTTCAAACTTCTCCCTAGGCAGAGCCTTCGTGAAAAGGTCTTCAATGTTCTCCTGCATGGGCACATATGCCAAGCTGATCTCCCCAGCAGAGAACCTCTCCCTGATATAGTGATAATGCACCTCAATGTGCTTAGTGCGAGCATGGAACACAGGGTTCTTCACAACTGCCAATGCGCTCTGATTGTCAGTGAAGATGGTGGTGGAAGAAGACTGACCAACACCCAAATAAGCCATAAGGTGTCTGAGCCACACACACTCAACAATAGCTGTGAAAGCTGCCCTATACTCAGCCTCCCAACTAGAAGTGGCCACAGTAGGCTACTTCTTGCTCAACCAAGATATACATGAGCTACCAAGCATGAAGCAAAAGCCACTAGTGGACACACGAGTGTCATAGCAACCAGCGAATCAGAGTCAGAAAAAGCATGCAAATCTGGCGATAGTGATTCCCCCTTGGGATAAAACAACCCAAGTAGCCGGGTACCACTCAAGTAGCGAAAGATACGCTTAACCGCTTGCCAATGCTTGACTCCTGGCAATGCATAAATCTGCTCATCTGTGAGACAGCAAACTGAATATCTGGCCGAGTAATGCATAAGTAAATCAAGCATCCAACAGCCTACTGATAGAGAACAGCATCAGATGCATCTCCAACATCATGAAGACTCAATCGTAAACCTGTCTCCATAGGAGTGGCAATAGGCTTACAGTCTTCAAGGCCAAAACGCTGCAATAATGTGTCAATATATTTCGTTTGACACAAAGCCATTCCACCATCAACTTGCATAAACTGAATGCCCAAATAGTGATGCAAATGCCCCAAATCAGACATCTCAAATGAGGCATGCAAATCAGCCTTGAAATCAGCGATATGCTTCTCAATAGGACCAATGAGCAGCATGTGGTCAACATAGACAACAATGATCAGAAGCACATCATTAGCATGCTTAACATATAAGGTGCTTTCAGTTGGGCTGTTCTCAAAAATGCACACCTGGTTTTCATGCCCTTTCTGCACAAAGCCACGGGGCTAAAAAACCTACACTTCTTCATGCAAGTCACCATTCAAAAATGCTGTTTTAATGTCCAACTGATGTACATCCCAACCATGATGGGCTGCAAGTGCACAAATGCTCCAAACAGTAGTCATACGGCATGTAGGTGCAAAGGTCTCATCAAAATCAATGCCTCTTTCCTACGCATAACCCTTTGCAACAAGCCTAGCCTTATACCTGTCAACTGTACCATCAGGTTTACGCTTCAGCTTGTATACCCACTTAGTGCCAATGGCCTTCTTGCCAGGAGGCAAGTCACATAAAGACCATGTACCATTCCTCATTATAGCATCATATTCAGATTACATAGCAGCCATCCAATTTTCTGAATTCTATGCTTCATCAAAAGAAACAGGCTCATTTTCATCACGGAGACTAGACGCAGCCATAGCATAGCAATCTGATGCAAAGGAGGCACTATGAGAGCCTGAACGAGTACGATATGACAAAGGTGCATCTAATTTGCTGTCATGTAAAGTCTTCACCAGCCATTTTGGCATAGTTTTTGCCTGCTCAATATCAGCTCTCTCATCAACAAGTGCATCATGTAAATCTGCATCAGAAATGGAATGATCTGCATCATCATATGAAACCTGCAAAGGCTGAGAAGTTGCCTCATTAGGACCATCACTAGACTGTCCACCTGTAAAAAGAGGCATCAAAGTATCATACATGCCTTTGGAGCTAATAGATGTCTCCTTAGTACATGAAAGCAATGGCTGAATAGCATCTTCCACAAATACAACATCACGACTCACCAGAATGCGTTTAGTCTGTGGATGATACAGACGATAGCCTTTAATTTCAGAACTATACCCAACAAAAAAACATTTTACTGCCTTATCATCCAATTTTCTGCGATGTTGTTCAGGCACTAGTGTATATGCCAAACAACCAAAAACACGCAGATGAGCAAGAGATGGCTTGCGGTGTGGGTGCGATTTCTGACGACTGGCGGATCAATTAAGTCGCCTCGCTAACGGCGCACGCAGGGTGACTATGCAGGACAGGTACAAGTATAACTTTTCCTAAGGTCCGTAAGGTGAAGTGTTCCTATAAAGTTCAACTGCACCAAAATAAGAAGGTAGGATAATCTTTTCACTAACTATTTGATCTTTTATAGTTTCGTTTGTTTCTTCTTGGATATTTTCTACGTTTCTATCTACAGTTGGAGGAAAATTTTCTTCACTAACACTAGGAGGAACAGTAGAAAGTAAAGTTATAGTTGTTCTAGGATCGTGCAAAGATTCTTCTACTATTACTTCTTTTATTGATTCTTTATCTTCTTTTGGTTTTGGAAACAACAATTCAAAAGTTGATGAAGGTAGAAAGGTGTTACTAGAAGAATTTTCTTTAGACATAAAAGATGATACTAAATTAATAACCAAAGTCCTATACAACCTCAAGGATGATGTTTATAAATGACAGTCTAAAAGATAGCCTATACAAGTTAATAAAAGTTTCAAACTAAGGATTTCAAACTTCAGGTCACATGTGTATCTCCAGTTCGCCAATAGCTGAAAAAAAAACACATATATGAAAGAGGGCAACAGGCCTTCAGTTCACCAAGAGGCTGCAATTCTTCATAAATCAAATCTGAAAAAAAACACATGAACTTGTGAGCACGTACTCCCTCTTTAAATAGATGTGAGTAGCCCACCATAGCCTACAATTCTCTTTAGATAACTCAACCAATTACCTAAATTGACTCCACATCACTCCAACAACACTCAACAAGAAAAAAGGCGTGGAATTTTCCTTTATGTGAATTTTCCCAATTTCATCCAACTATTTAAATATTCTATGGACCATATACTTTAGAATTTAAATAACCTTTCACTTCTCCTTTTTTATTTAATTGAATACTAAACTTTTAGAATAAATACTATAACTTAGACTAAAATTTAATTTAACCCATTTTAATTATTACCTTAGGCTTAGTGGAAATAAATAAATAATATATTTATCTATTATTTTGCTAAGGTTCCAAATGATATAATTTAACCTATTGAATAATTCATTTATGGACTACAACCCACTTATTTAATTATTTAACCTTAGGTTTACCCTACAACTAACTTTAAACCACATCAATTAGCTCCAACTAACCCATAAATCTATTTTCTAACCTTCCATAACCCACTAGGATGAATAATTAACCCATAATTAACCTTAAAGCTTAACTTGAACCCTATAATCCATGCTCAAAACATACATTTAACCCTTAATTACCCTTGTAATTTAGCTAGAGTATGATCAAAACCTATAATTAACCCTTAATTATCTTTATATTTTCATCCAAAACTTAGTTTACCCCTTAAGTAACCCTTAATTTAACATCTATAATACCCTTGAATAAACTTAAATGAATACTTCCCATCTTGATTTTGGTCAGCAAACTTCTTTTCCTGCAAAAGTAAAGTCAAACATTAGTCAAAATTCCATAATTTAACCAAAATTATATCAATCAATTAATCTTTTAATTTTTGTAATATTTTAAGAGTAACAATTTCTCTCCGACAACGGTCATGGCAAGCCTCATATGGAGTGATAGATTGCAGCGCTGTCGGGAAGAAGGAGGTCGAGTGAACGGGAAGGAAGTTGGCGGGGGGGTTTGATCATGCCCCCTCTGGTGTGCGCCGTTCCCGCTGTCCGGCAAGCGGGGTCTGCGTGCTGGGCGCCTCGCCCTCTCACTCTCTGGTGTGTGGCGATCCTTGTAGGGCCCTGCCCCTCGGAAGTGTCGAGACGTGCGTGCATATGCGTGAGACCGTAGGCATCGAGAGCGCAAAAATCCAAGTACAGTGATCATACACGGTACACGGAATGCATCGGATTGGTGTGTAAACAAGCTCAATGATATAATGGAAATGTAACCAAAGTCGTCCAATCAAATCTTGATAATATAATGATGTCCGCTACAATGCGGGTCTGTGATATAAAAAATCCGCTACAGTGCAGAACAGGTGAATACAAATATATGCCGCCGCTAGAGTGCGGAGCGGCCGAATACAATATGCCTCTCGCTACAGTGCAAAAAGGCGCCCAGGATCTTCGGCGTCAGTCTTCGCGGATGGATCTTTTCTTCACTTTGGGTCTTCGGTCTTCAATCAAAGCTTCTCTTCAAGTCTTCTCCAAATAATTTTCTTCACTTCATAAACCGCAATAGCCTCCAATCACTCAGTAACCTGGAGAATAGATGCACCAAGAAGATCCACGAGGTGGGGTCTTTTCTTCAATCTTCAATCAGTTTCTATACTTCATATAAACCTCTGAAATCATCAACCTGAAGGGAAGTTCCACAAGCAAGATCCACGAGTAGTATAGCTCTTCTTTACTTTAGTCTTCAAAAACCTTTCTTCACTTCATATAATCCTCTGAAAAATGATCAATCGGCACCTGGTAGGAAGATCCACAAGCAAGACCCACGGGATGGGGTACTCTTCTTTACTTTAGTCTTGAGCAACCTTCAACTTTACTTCATATAATCTCTCAAAAGGTACTGCAAATTATGAGAAACCACCTAAACCTGGTAAGAAGATCCACATCAAGACCCACGGGATTGGGAAGAACCAAATGAATTTGCACTTATATATAGGCCCCCCTCCCTAGGACTTCCTTCTAGAACGTTCTAACCTCCTTACTCAAATTTCTAATTCCAGATGACCTTGCATGTTGATTTACTATTTTAGGAAAATTCCACCTCTTACTTCTATTTTTGGTTTTTGCTTCTGCAATCTGACAAGTAATCACATGAATAAACCGTTGGCTTTCTAGATCTTCTGTTTGTTCAACCGGTTCAGATCCAACTGCTCATTCTAAGTACTAGCATATACTTATGTTTCTACTAACTCGGTTTGTAGAATATACCTCAATTCCTACTATTTATCTCCTACTCTCCAACTCTCCATTAGATCTCTTTCCTTTTCCTTTTTCTTTTTTATCTTATTTTTCTTTTTCTCTTCATCTCAGCTCAGCATTTCTTTTTATCTTTCATTTTCACAAATCGGCCTATGTAGAAATCAGGTGCGACTCATAGACTTGTCCGCCCGACCAAGTTTACCCCACCTGTCTGCCGACCCGACATAGCACACGACATACACAATGTTAGCCCTACATGAAATCGACGTCAGCTCATGGCTCTGACCACCCGGCCAAAGTGACTCCACCCGCCTACCGACCCATGCTGGCGCATGACAACAAATAGGTCAGGCCTATGACAAAACTAGCTACGGCTCATGGCCTTGATCACCCGACCAAGGTGGTTCCACCCGCCTATTAGCCCATCGCAGCGCACTAACAACATGCACACACATATAAGCTGGCTAGTATAAAGATTCTTCATAAATCGTGATATATATGGAGGTAAGATCTCGTAAGAAATGAATAGTAGAATCCAAAGTTTCCCACTCACTAAGTGTTCGAATCAATAAGCATATACATGCACTCGGTCTAAGCATGCCATCACATCCCCAAGCTTTCACTCCCAAAAGTCTCTAGTCCACTAACTAATTCCATTCATATCATTCCTAGTCGCTCATGCTTCATGCAAACCCATAATAGATATTTGGTATCTTCATTCTACATGATTCTCTTAAATTCATACATATCTTTATCACACACATAAATGCAATGCATATGCTCTAATAGAAAGAAAACACATCTCAAATCAGAAACATTTCACCTGATCATTTTGCTTCATCTTCATTATTGATTGATTCAGTATTTCTTCAATTTCATGGTCTATCATTCTTCATCAGTATCAACCTCAGTATCATCAGCTTCCTTCAATATCATAATCATCATCATAAATCATCATTCATCATTATTTTCATCATCAATAATTAACATTCATCATCATCAATCACCAATAATCATCATAATTATCAATCATTAATCATTCATCAATCATCTATCATCATGGTCATCAATCATCATCAATCACTAATAATTCATTAATCATCAATCATTCATCAATCATAATCATTCATCAATCATAATCATTCATGAATCATAATCATTTATCAATCATCATCATTCATTAATCATCAATGATCAACATCATCAATCTTGGAAAGTTAGATTTTTGCTTCTCTTGTTCTTTTTCAGAGACTTAGAAGGCTTTGACGTTGCCCTTCCATTTCTCTCGATTTGCGCAATAATATGATCAAGCAATTGTTTTTCTACTTTGTTAATTCCTTTATCAGATTTTAGATCTTCTTGAGTTTCTTCCTTACTCTTTTCTAGTTCAATCTGTTAATCAAAGTTTACTTGGGATTGTAATTTTTCAACTTTCTCTTGATCAAAAAGATTCTCATTAGTTAAAATTTTTGGATCCAATGACACATATACATCTTGATCTTTCTTTAATTTCTCTTGAATTTCTCTTGAATTTCTCTATTAGATTCTCTTTTATTATCTATTTCTATTTGTTCTCTCAATATCTGCTCAATATTTTGCTTCTCAACCTTTATTTGTATACTTTTTATTTCTTTAGTTGGCTTCTCTTGACTCTGAATAGATTGCAGGCTTGTTTGTTCATAAGATTTATTGTTCTCCAGTCTTTTTGGTTTCCACACTCTTTGAATTGATTTTGATCTAGGTTTTGTCTCTTCAAAATATTCTCTCATTCCACCTTTTCCTACATTCAAATGTAAAGGGGATTGATCTTGAAATTTGCAAATTTTTCCTTCATGCTCACTTACAACTCTATGTCTGCATGCACTCTCATATGCTATGCAGTCCTAAAACATATGCCCAAACTGATCGCACCAAAAGCAACGTATAGGTCTCTTCTCATCCCAACTTGATTTCCTAGGTGTCGCTCTAGGCGTGGATTTTCTAAGACCTAATGGCTATTTGTGTGCAGATATGCCTTGGACTTTTACCTCATGCTCATTATCACATTTCAATACTTGTAGATCATGAACTTGGTTTGTCAACAGGTCAACCTTATTTCTCAATTTAGAAATCTCAGAATCCATTTCGTTTTTTAGGTCTTTAATACTTATGTCCATTAACTGAATAGTGACTGATATTGCATTTATCGTCTGCATTAGGGTCATAATGATACCAAACTTTGATTTTATGGATTCATTCGTGTTAAATTCTATTTCCTTAATTTGCTCTTCATATCTCCTAAACTGTTCCTCAATCATTTCGTTCATTTTTGTTTTCCTCTTCTTATGATCTAAGCTCAGAAGTGGATTCTTAATCTATGCATCAATGGAAAAGTGCACACTCATATGATCAAAATTGATGCAAAAAGTGGATGATCAAAGTCAGGCAATAAAACAATCTTTCTAGTGCGTGGAACAATGGAAATAATTCAAATAACTTAAGATGCTGGTACCTGGAATATCTGACTCGATGCCGAGGTTCTTGTCTGTCTTCTCAAGGAGTGGGTGACGCGTCGAGGATCACCGGGCAACCGCCTCGCTTCACGTCGGGTTCAATTGTCGGGAAGAAGGGGGTCGAGCGAACGGGAAGGAAGTCGGCGGGGGGGTTTGATCAGGCCCCCTCTGGTGTGCGCCGTTCCCGCTGTCTGGCAAGCGGGGTCTGCACGCTGGGTGCCTCGCCCTCTCACTCTCTGGTGTGTGGCGATCCTCGTAGGGCCCTGCCCCTCAGAAGTGTCGAGACGTGCCTGCATACACGTGAGACTGTAGGCATCGAGAGCGCAAAAATCCAAGTACAGTGATCATACACGGTACACGGAATGCATCGGATTGGTGTGCAAATAAGCTCAATGATATAATGGAAATGTAACCAAAGTCGTCCAATCAAATCTCGATAATATAATGATGCCCACTACAGTGCGGGTCCGTGATATAAAAACGTTGCTACAGTGCAGAACAGGTGAATACAAATATATGCCGCCGCTAGAGTGCGGAGCGGCCGAATACAATATGCCTCTCGCTACAGTGCGAAAAGGCACCCAGGATCTTCGGCATCAGTCTTCGCGGATGGATCTTTTCTTCACTTTGGGTCTTCGGTCTTCAATCAAAGCTTCTCTTCAAGTCTTCTCCAAATAAATTTCTTCACTTCATAAACCGCAATAGCCTCCAATCACTCAGTAACCTGGAGAATAGATGCACCAAGAAGATCTACGAGGTGGGGTCTTTTCTTCAATCTTCAATCAGTTTCTATACTTCATATAAACCTTGAAATCATCAACCTGAAGGGAAGTTCCACAAGCAAGATCCACGAGGAGTATAACTCTTCTTTACTTTAGTCTTCAAAAACCTTTCTTCACTTCATATAATCCTCTGAAAAATGATCAATCGGCACCTGGTAGGAAGATCCACAAGCAAGACCCACGGGTGGGGTACTCTTCTTTACTTTAGTCTTGAGCAACCTTCAACTTTACTTCATATAATCTCTCGAAAGGTACTGCAAATCATGAGAAACCACCTAAACCTGGTAAGAAGATCCACATCAAGACCCACGGGATTGGGAAGAACCAAATGAATTTGCACTTATTTATAGGCCCCCCTCCCTAGGACTTCCTTCTAGAACGTTCTAACCTCCTTACTCAAGTTTCTAATTCCAGATGACCTTGCATGTTGATTTACTATTTTAGGAAAATTCCACCTCTTACTTCTATTTTTGGTTTTTCTTCTTTTTATTTTTCCAATTTTCTTCTTTCTATTTTTGAATATTTTTCTTTTTCTGTTTTTATTTTTCTTAAATTAAGGTTTGCTTTCACACTTTATACACAAATTAAAAACATTCCAAGGGCTAGACATGGTAAATGACAAAACTAAGGTTCCAACCTAGGGTTTCCATGGGGCTAGACTTAGTTTCATGGACGATTTACAAAATTCACATGGTTTCATATATCAGAGTCAATTAAATCAGCTAAAACACGTATAATTCTTACCACTTTCTTAGCGAAAACACCACACAAAACTCATAAAATCAATCAACTTTGAAAAAAAACAATGCACACTCCTTGCGGGATTTCATCTCGACAGCGCTTTAGTGGGATACTTGTTCAGTACATATGCTGCACACATGACAGCCTCAAGCCAAAAACTATGTGGTAAAGCCTGACTCTTGACCATGTACCTCACCATCTCCATGAGTGACCTGTTCTTTCGTTTAGCAACTCCATTCTGTTGAGGTGTATACGGCACTGTACACTAGTGTTTTATCCCAGGTTCAGCCAGAAATGCATTAAATTCAGAACACATAAATCCCCCCCCTCGATCAGAACATAGGCTGCCCATTTTACATGCTAACAGATTTTCAGCCAAAACTAAAAACTGTTTAAAGCACATGAACACTTCAGACTTTGCTTTGAGTGGATATACCCATGCATGCCTGGAAAAATCATCAATGAAAGTCACGAAGTAAAGGTAATTTCCAAAAGAGGGTGTTTGCATAGGACCACAGACATCACTTGTACAAGCTCTAATTTCTGTGTAGCCCGAACTGAACCATTTTTTGGAAAGGAGGAACACTGCATTTTGCCCAAAATACAGCCTTCACAAACATGTTTTCCAGGTGCCTCTAGTTTGGGCAAAGAGGACACCATTTCAGATTTCTGTAGGTGTAGCAAACTAGCAAAATTCAGATGGCCAAAGCGTGCATGCCAAAGCTTTGCATCTGACATAGCCTGAGAATCATTTACTGCACATGCCAAATCATTTACAGATCTTTCATAGTCTATGAGCTTATACAGCCCACGACATAAAATGCCACAAGCAATAATCACATCGCCATTTGACAGATCATGAACTGTACACCTGTCATCAACAAATTTCACAACCAAGCCAATCTTGGCTAATGCAAAAACTGATAACAGGTTCTTTTTGATCCCTGGCACAAATAAAGCATCTGACAAAGTGAAAGAACTACCATCAGCAGTAGTCAAAATGATCTTACCAACTCCCATAACAGGATAAGAGGAGTTGTTGGCGCATGTAAAAGTATTCCCTGTAGGGGCAGGCTCAAGTGAAGAGAAGAAACTGCGCTGCGAGGTAATATGTTTGGTTGCCCCACTGTCAAAATACTGGCAAACATCTGATTCTACTACAGACATGCACTGATCATGAGAAGCTGGGTCAAAACTGTAGACAGTAGTAAACACCTATTCTTCTTCCTACACAAGATTTGTAGACTCTGTTTTTGGTGTAGGGGCCTCTGCAACAACCATTCCAACCTCTTTCTTCTTTGCCTCTTTAGTAGCCAGTTTTGGACAGTTCTTTATGATATGATCATTCCCTTTACAATACTTACAAAACAATTTCTGCTTTTCTGGTTTCTTCTCATCTTTATCTTCCTTCTTCGAATATGCAGAATTAGTAGATTTCTGCTTACTAGTTGAAGAGCTCCATTTTCCTTTGCCCTTCTGACTAGCCAGGAAAGCTTGATCTGCAACTTGCATAATGGACCTGTTTTGCCTGGATTGATCTTCCTGTAACAGAACAAAGACTAACTCCTCAAATGATAAGGCATTTGGATTGCCTTTCATCATCAGCTAAAGAGTAGAAGCAAAACTCTGATATGAATCAGGAAGACCATTCAGAACGGTCTGCACAAGTGAGCTATCTGGTATAACCTCATCAGCAAAAATCAATTGTTCCTTCAAGTCTTTGATCTTCGTTAGGAAACTGTCCATGGAATCACCTTCATTCATGTGCTCACTCTCCATCTGTTTTCGCAGGTAAGCAACACGAGCCTCATTCCTAGCTTGGTACAATGTGGTAAGTGTATCCCAAGATCCTTAGCTGTTCTGCAAGAGTGAATATGAGGAATAATGGCATGTTTGACAGACAAAGCTACCAATGCATGTGCTTGGGCATCTCTGCCATCCCAACGAATCTGCTTTGCAGTATGTGCAACAGAAATAGAAGCACGAACAGGAATCTGTGGAATATCATCTTCGACACCATCTTCATCAGCTCTAGCCCTTGTATTTGCAGTACTTGTAGTCAGAGGTGTAACAGGACGTCTTTCAACACCCTTCACAATGTTCCACAATCCTTTTGCAACCAATACATGTTGCATCATATAAGCCCATAATGGGTAGTTGGTACCATCCAACTTATCCTCAACAGCCAACATACGGAATACATCACTGCTTTCAGCCATTGCCGGTGACTAAAATACCTTGATGCAGAAAATTGACAGTATCTCAAAAAGTTGAACAGAACTGCCCCGACAAATTCTGCTAGACCTGTAGCAGACTTCGAGATGCTTATACTGGCGAACAGAAACTGGTATATACCTTTGGCACAAAAAGACGAAATAGCCTACACAAGCGCTCTGATAATGCGTTAGGAGGCGAATCTGAGACTGCAAATGGAGGAGTGTCGACGGTGCCCTAGATGAAGCGACGACCTGCTCTGATACCAATTGTTGGAGTTAGACGTTTGCAGAAGCACGCGAACAACACAAGGAAGAAGAAGAAGCTTGGAGCACAAACACACAATACTGAATGTATTACTAGAGAATGTACAAAGATAAGTAGCCCATTAGGGCAATAGGCGTATATACAAGCCGGGGGAAAAAACCTCCTAAAGAGGGAAAAAAGTGCCCTGGCGGTCCTAGTGTGTTCACACACATCACTACCTAAATATATCAACATCTTGTCACACCTCTGACTACAGGTACTGCAAATATAGGTGCTGGAGCTGATGAAGATGGTGTCGAAGATGATATTCTGCAGATTCCTATTCGTGCTGCTGTTTCTGTTGCACCTACTGCAGAGCAGTTTCGTTGGGATGGCAGAGATGCCCAGGCACATGCATTGATAGCTTTGTCTGCCAAACGTGCCATTATTCCTCACATTCGCTCTTGCAGATTAGCTAAGGATGCTTGGGATACACTTACCACATTGTACCAAGCTAGGAATGAGGCTCGTGTTGCTTACCTCCGAAAACAGTTGGAGAGTGAGCACATGAATGAAGGTGATTCTATGGACAGTTTCCTAACGAAGATCAAAGACTTGAAGGAACAGTTGATTTTTGCTGATGAGGTTATACCAAATAGCTCACTTGTGCAGACCGTTCTGAATGGTCTTCCTGAGTCATATAAGAGTTTTGCTTCTACTCTTCGGTTGATGATGAAAGGCAATCCAAATGCCTTATCATTTGAGGAGTTAGTCTCTGTTCTGTTGCAAGAAGATTAGTCCACGCAAAACATGTCCATTATGCGAGTTGCAGATCAAGCTTTCCTGGCTAGTTAGAAGGGCAAAGGAAAATGGAACTCTTCAACTAGTAAGCAGAAATCTGCTAATTCTGCATATTCGAACAAGGAAGATAAAGATGAGAAGAAATCAGAAAAGCAGAAATTGTTTTGTAAGTACTGTAAAGGGAATGATCATATCATAAAGAACTGTCCAAAACTGGCTGCTAAAGAGGCAAAGAAGAAAGAGGCTGGAATGGTTGTTGCAGAGGCCTCTACACCAAAAACAGAATCTGCAAATCTTGTGCAGGAAGAAGAATGGACGTTTACTACTGTCTGCAGTTTTGACCCATCTTCTCATGAGCAGTGCATGTCTGCAGTAGACTCAGATGTTTGGTATTTTGACAGTGGGGCGACCAAACATATTACCTCGCAGCGCAGTTTCTTCTCTTCACTCGGGCCTGCCCCTACAGGGAATACTGTTACATGCGCCAACAACTCCTCTTATCCTGTTATGGTGTTGGTAAGATCATTTTGACTACTACTGATGGTATTTCTTTCACTTTGTCAGATGCACACATGCAGATGATACAAGGAGAAGTGACCCAGGACTAAGATGATCTGGGAGGATGTGGAATTCGGGGCAACAATTGACATATGACAGTTACATGGCAAAGGTAATACAAGATGTTGAACCTTCTTGCTTTGAAGATGCAATTGGAATTGCAGATTGGGAAAAAGCTATGGATGAGGAGATGGCTGCACTTTATGGAAATGATACATGGAAGCTAGTTCCGTTGCCACAAGGAAAGAAACCTATAGGCTGCCAATGGGTTTACAAGGTAAAGCATAATGTTGATGGTAGCATAAGAAGGTATAAAGCACAATTGGTAGCTAAAGGATATGCACAAATATATGGCATTGATTATGAGGAAACATTCAGCCTTGTAGCTAAAATGTCTACTGTCAGAACACTTGTTGCATTAGCTATAGCAAAAGGATGGACTTTGCATTAGATGGATGTGAAGAATGCTTTCCTACATGGTGAGTTATAGGAAGAAGTATATATGGACCAGCCACAAGGATATGAAGATTCAAAGCATCCTGAATATGTTTGCAGGATGCAAAAGGTTTTGTATGGGCTAAAGCAAGCCCCTCGTGCATCGCATGCAAGGATCAAAGGTTAGTGGATTACTTATCAAGTTGTGGATACAAAGAAAGTGTTGCAGATCCATCACTTTACATGAAGAAGCAAGGAGACAAGACGGTATACATATGCATCTATGTGGACGATTTGATCATCACAGGAAGTGATATTGCAGGTATTAATCCACTAACCTCTGATTCTAGGCCCCAAGGGCCTAGAATCAGAGGTTAGTGGATTACTTATCAAGTTGTGGATACAAAGAAAGTGTTGCAGATCCATCACTTTACATGAAGAAGCAAGGAGACAAGACGGTATACATATGCATCTATGTGGACGATTTGATCATCACAGGAAGTGATATTGCAGGTATTAAAGATATCAAATCAAAAATAGGAAAGGATTTCAAGATATCTGATCTTGGAACATTAAAGTACTTCTTGGGATTAGAGGTAATCTATGCACACAATGGCATCTTCTTGATTCAAAGAAAACACTTGTTGGATGTGCTATACAGGTTTGGTATGAGTGGTTGTAAGCCACTTTTCAGCCCATGGAGCCGAATACAAGGTCAAGGAGAGGCTATACAAGAGATTACACTATATAGAAGCATAATTGTTATTAATTTATGCCATTCACTAGACTTGATCTTGCATATGTAATCTCTCTCAATTTTTGCAATCACCTACTCATGATCATCTTATGGCAGCAAGAAAGGTGCTTATAGACATCAAGCACACCATCAACCAAGGTCTATTTTACTCATATGATGCTGATCTAAGTGTGAAAGGATATAGTGATGCTGATTGGGCAGGTAGCAAGGATGATTGAAGGAGTACATCGGGTTATGTTTTCATGATAGGTACAAAAGTGATCGCTTGGAGCTCTAAGAAGCAACCCACTGTTGCTCTTTCATCCACAGAGGCTGAGTACAGAGGTTTAGCATTAACTAAATGTGAGCTATTATGGCTTAAGAAGCTACTTAAGGACTTGAAAGTAGAAGTGGAGGAGTTTCCTCTTTATGGATACAACATTTCAAGCATCTACCTAGCTAACAATCCCATGTTTCATGCAAGGAGCAAGCACATAGAGGTTCATTACCACTTTGTTAGAGAAAAGGTGATGGCAAAAGAGCTTGATATAAGGTATGTGAACACTAAAATGCAGGTTGCAGACATGATGACAAAGTTTCTTGAAGGTACAAAGCTTGGAGGATTCAAGGAAGCTATCAACATAAGAGACATAGGCTGAAGCAACGAAAGGAAAAGACTTGAGCTTGAGGGCGAGTGTTGAAAGTTTTTCAAGCTCAAGAGTGTGGGAACATGCCCCAAACTAAACCTTCCACATCATCCACAATCAAAGGGAGATGATTTCCAAGATTTGGAGGCATCAAATCATGCCCATAATGGAAAGAAGTTGATTAGAGAAGATTTAGCTCACCTCTTGATGTGATTGGACCTCACTTTTAACATGTATATGCTTTTGATTGGTTAAAGAGGTTAGTATGTGGTCTTTAAAACCTCTAATGAGTTGTATTATGACTTAGAGTCATGGAAATATGTGCCCAAGCTGCCCCCTTGCTTAAGCACACCCCCTACTAGCTATTCTCTGCATATTTTGCAGAAATTTCAATTTTACACACTCTATCTATCTAGATGATTTTGGTAGACCCCCCAGCCTTGTAATTATTGTTTCTCCTTCATCCGGAATCTATTTTCAATGACTTTTGTCTTCTTGGAAAGCTTATAAGTTCTACTTTCAGTGATATAAGTCTTGGGTTCAGTGCCTGCACATGTGCAGAGAAATGTCCAGAACAGTGTCTGTCTAGTTAGCTCATACTCTATGAAGAGATAAAGTTATCTGTCTTGTTGCAGCTCGTTGAGGCATCATCTAGTATCCAAATAGAGTGATTTTACTCTCATTTGAAAGATCTGAAAGTCTATTTTAAGCCTAAAATATTTCATTTTTAGACTCTGCATATACTCAGAGAAAGTGAGAAAATATAGAGCCTATGTCTGAAAAATTTCAGGATCCTAGGAGGGTTCATTTGCTTTTGTTGTGCACATTGGAGTGTTTATCCTCCAACAGTACATAATGTATATAATACATCAATTTGAAAGCTAAAAGGGCCCACTATACATCTTTGGAGTCAATTTGGTTAGTGTAGTGCAAAGTTTTAACCGCACCATTTCATCTTCATCAAATACAATCCATCTCTTGACGGTGGTATCAGAGCAAGGTTGAACAACATGGAAGATGGATTCCCTTCATCAATTGACAAATTGGATAGAGGTAATTACTCTGCTTGGTCATTAGGGATGGAGGATTACCTTCAAGGTAGGAGTTTATATGGTTATGTAGCTGGAGATGAAGTTATGCCAAAATTCAGAAACAAAAGTCAACCTACACAAGAAGAGTAAGAAAGATTGAACACATGGTGTTCCAAGAATGCACTTACAAGGTGTTATCTCCTCAACTCTATCTTTGATTTTTTGTTGCCTCACATTAGAAGTTTTACAGGAATGGAATGCACTTTATGCCTTCTTCTTTTCAAGCACAAAGGCCAAAAAAGAATCAATTATGGTTGGATTTCACAACTCTCAAGAAATCTCCCAAGCAAAATGTGATTGATTTTGTCACAAAAATCAAGGATATTGCTGATTAGCTAGGAAGCATTGGAGAAGTGATAGATGAAGAACAAATTGTAAGGCACTCATCAATTTTCATAAAGGCACATGACAAGTGGGAAGCCCTTACCACAACAATGGATCTATACATGGATATGCATGTACCAGACTTCAATACACTCATTGGACAACTCCTTACTCAAGAGGCCAAGCTTATGAAGAATGGAGAAGTTCCAAAGGTAATCAATCCTCTGCCTTGTACAGTGATAAAAGTAAACTCAAAGACAACAAAGGGAAAGGAAAGAAAGTGGATGATGAAGCAGATACACACCAAGCTAACTATGCAGGTAGAGGAATAAATGCTAGAGGAAGAGGTAGAGGAGGTAGATAAGGTAGGGGGAGACCCCAAGACTCTAATCCTTGTTCTATTTGTGGACTAACCAGTCATAAAATTGAAAATTGCTCTAGGAACTCCAAGAATCAAAGAGGTAAAGGCTACAATAGAGGAGGTTATGGCTACTCAAGAGGAAGGTTCAACAATTTTAATGACAACCACAACAATTACAACGATTCAAACTATCAAGGAGGATACAAAGGGAGAAGAGATTTCAATAATTACATAGAGGAATCAAATCAAGAGGACTCATTGCTACTCATGAATATGACAATACCTCAAGGTAAATATGATGAGCATGTTTTCTACATAGATTCAGGGTGTCCAAATCATGTGGCAGGAAATGTGGCTCTTCTCTCAGATTTGGAAGATTCAAGAAATAAGCATGAGATACAAATAGGTGATGATACAAGGAACCTTGTGGAAAAGATAGGAAATGTAAAGGAACTAGATGGAAACTTCAATCTTCTTAGCAAGGTTCTCTATGTTCCTACCATCACTAAAAATTTGATAAGTGTAGTGCAGATTGTGGAGAAAGGTTTGCAAGTCAGATTCACAAGGAGCGATGCATTTTTTGAAGATCCAAGTCAAGGATTCAGGAAGATTGCAAAGGGTGAAAAGATAGATAGATTATTTACATTTGAATTACAAGATACAAGGAACATTGCTCTCTTTAATTATGGTAATCAGATACTCACAAAATTGGAAGTTTGGCACAAGAGGTTAGCACGTATTGGAGAAAGATCACTTAAACAGATATGTGGAGACCAAAGTGTACTTGGACTTCCTTATTTGTCAAAGAAACATATGATTATAAGTGTAGGGCATGCCAATTTGGAAAGTCTCACAGGTTACCATTCTCGAAGAGAGGGTATATACATGGAGACCTCTTTGAATTGGTTAACATAGATGTATGGGGACCTAGCAAGGATGCTTCAATCTTTGGATCAAGGTACTATGTCTCTTTCATTGATGATTGCAGTAGATTGACTATTCTATATTGTTGGAGTTTATTGATCTCCAAAGTACAGCTAGAAGTAGGTGAAACCCAACAGGACCTAGTTGACTTTTTCACAAACTTGTATGCACAGACCAATTTTCTTGCAGAGAAAATTTCTCTTTACTCACTTGGAATTTTCCAAAACTGTTTCACACACACAAACTAGACTCTAAGAGCTTTCCAACAAGATATAGAACACCTCAAATGGATAAATACACAATGAGCTATGACCTCTGCAATATGCAGCTTTAATGGAGACCTTGAAACAGAGATGAACCTGAGGACACACATCACTTGCAGAGACTATTGCTCTTAACTCACAACTCCAATGACTTTGAAAATTTCCCGAATACAAGTAGACTTTAAGAGCTTTCTAACAAGCCAAAGAACACATGATTTGGATACATACACAAGGAGATATGGCCTCTGCAAGTTTGAGGTTTAATGGAGACCTTCAGCAGGGATAAAAAACAGAGAACACACACTACTTGCAGAGAGTATTTCTCTCAGCTCACAAATCCAATGATTATGCAAATTTACAGGAATAAAGTAGACAGTAAGAGCTTTCCAATGAGCTATCAAACATGTAATTTGAATATATAATGAGGGAGATACAAGCTCTGCAATCTCTGCATACAAAACTACAGCAGTGTAGAGATACACATGTGACTCTCTTGGACATCCCACAAGATCACGACTTTTCTCCTCTTTTTATAGCATGGGAAACTAATCTAAAACCTTCCTAATACATCTAAATTCGTGGTAGACACTTGGATGGAGGTATTACATGACTCAAGTGCTCAAATAAGCAAAGTATTGATGGACTTTGAGAACTAGCCACATCGACCTTCCACTAGGACACCACTGAAGCTCCCTTGTGACTCACTAATTTGACTCACCATGTTTTAGAACTCACGTGGTATTTTTGCTACATTTTATGAATAATATGAGCCTTCTTGAAGTATTTGAAGACTTCCCAAAGGTATTTACATAATTTGAAACTTGTACCCTACATAAAACAAATGTTCGCAACATTCTCCCCCTCAAGTTTCAAAGGGTATTTCCTGCATGCCAAGAATATAGTTGAATCTTTGAAGCTTTGGTCCATCCAAGGATTTGGTGAAGATATCTGCAACTTGATCCTTTGTTCCAACAAAAGAAACCTGCACTTTATTGTTCATGGCCTTCTCTCGAACATAATGATAGTGAACCTCTATATGCTTTGTTCTAGCATGAAAAATAGGATTTGAGGTCATATGAATGCTGCTCAAGTTATCCCCATATATCACTGGTACATCAACCTGCACATTCAAGTCATGAAACAACTTTTTAAGCCACATAACCTCAGTAGTAGCCAATGCTAAACCTCTATACTCAGCCTCTGTAGAAGATAAAGCAATTGTAGGCTGTTTCTTTGAACTCCATGTTAATGTCTTGTTTCCTGCTATTACCACATATCCACTTGTGGATCTTCTGTCATCTTTGCTTCCAGCCCAATCTGCATCACTAAAGACTTTAAGAGTTAGATCAGCATCATGACTATAAAATAATCCTTCGTTCATGGTACCTTTCAAATACCTAAGCACTCTTTTTGCTGCATGCATATGAGGTACTCTAGGTTCATGCATAAACTGTGACAATACTCCCACTGCATAACATATATCAGGTCTAGTTTTTGTTGCATAAATCAAAGATCCTACCATGGATCTATATACATTCATATCATGCAACTCATCACCTTCCTTTGCACTTAGCTTTACATTACATTCCATTGGAGTAGAAACAAATTTACATTCCTACATACCAAACCTTTTCAGCATATCACATATATACTTTCTTTGTATCAACCACATACCTTCATCGCTATACACAATTTCAATCCCAAGAAAGTATCTGAGCAAACCAAGATCTGAAATTAAATTCCTTTCCCAAATTACCTTTTATCTCATCAATTGCTTTTGCATCATTCCCTGTAATCAACAAGTCATCCACATAAATGCATACATAGACACACATGCCATCTACATGTTTTACATAAAGTGAAGGATCAGCATGACTCGTTGTGTATCCTTGCAGCAGAAGATACTTTACCAACCTTGCATTCCATGCCCTTGGTGCCTGCTTAAGACCATACAATGCCTTCTTTAACCTGCATACATGATTAGGACATTTTGCATCCACATAACCATCTGGTTGTGACATATACACTTCTTCATTTAACTCACCATTAAGAAAGGCATTCTTTATATCGAGTTGATATATATTCCACCTTTTACTTGCAGCTAAAGCCAACAAAGTTCTCACCGTTGCCATATTTGCTACTAGACTAAATGTTTCCTCATAGTCCACACCTTGAGTTTGATTATATCCTTTTGCTACAAGTCTAGCCTTATATCTAGACACACTACCATCACTATTTCTTTTAATCTTAAAAACCCACTTGCAACCAATTACCTTTTGCTTTGGTGTACTTGGAACTAAATTCCAAGTCTTGTTATCCTGTAGTGCTTCCATTTCTTCTCTCATTGCTTTCTCCCACTTTTCATCTCCTTTGGCCTCATCATAACATGTGTGTTCATTTTCCTGCTCAACTTTTGTCATAAAAGCATAATGAGTATTCATGAAAGATTCATAAGTATACCTTTGAGGTTGCTTACTTACTCTTGAAGTTCTTCTTACCTCCAATGTAGATGCTCTCCCTTTCTTATTAGGAACCTTTGATGATTCTCCATACTCACATACATCACTAATTTCCTCTCCTTCATCATTAACTTCAACAAGTTTGAGTTTACCTTTACTTTTAACACTTGGAGGTGACTCTTGCCTTAATCTTCCATTGAAAGGTGATCCTCTTTCTTCATCTAAACCACTCCTTTCATCATTTAAACTTCCTGATGGCTGAACTATGCATTCATCTCCTTCAACCACACCTTCTTCATTTTCATCCATGACCTGCAAACAATTCTTATCTGCATACCATGAAAGTGATTCATCAAAGTTTACATCTCTTGACACAACAACCTTATTGGTATGAGGATTATAGCATCTATATCCTCTTTGAGTATCTGCATAACCAATAAATATACATTTTTCTGATTTCTCATCAAGTTTAGATCTCATCTCACTAGGTACATGTACATAACATACACAACCAAATACTTTCAAATGACTTACACTTGGTTTCCTTCCATGCCATACCTCATATGGTGTCAAATGATGAACTCCAGCAGTCGGAACTCTATTCATAATGTAAACACTTGTGCTAACAGCTTCAGCGCAAAAATAATTAGGCAAACACATATCATTAAGCATGCTTCTAGATGCTTCTGCTATGATTCTGTTTCTTCTTTCTGCGACTCCATTTTGTTGTGGAGTATACTTGCATGTAACTTCTCTTTTGATACCTTCATCATGCAAAAAATCAGTAAAAGCTTGAGAGAAATACTCTCCCCCTCCATCGGATCTTAGCTTCTTAATATACCTTCCTGTTTGCTTTTCGACATATGATTTGAACTTCTTGAAACAATAAAAAACCTCACTCTTATGTTTAATAAAATACACAAATGTCATTCTACTACGATCGTCAATGAATGATACATAGTACTTATTACCAACCAAGGATTCCTCTTTAGTAGGTCCCCACACATCTGTGTGTATGAGATCTAGCAAACCATCACTTACATAGCTTGAATGCTTGAAAGGTTGTCTACTCTGCTTACCCATTTGACATGCTTCACAAAGATGCACCATATGTTGCTTAGTAAGATCAGGTAATCCTTCAACAATCCTCTTCTTTGATAGCTCCTTTAACCTGTGTACATTCATGTGTCCAATCCTTTTGTGCCATAGATCAAGCTCTGCTATTCGATGCATACCATAAGAGAAATAGTTTGTATGATTTGGGTTTACCTTGAATGTAAACAATCTACCTTGTTTTTGACCTCTAGCAATTAACCTCCTTTGCTTTGGATCCTCAATGAAGCAACCTGCATGATTAAATCTCACTTGTAGACCTTTTTCTACCATTTGACCAACCGACATCAAATTCTTAGTGATCGTTGGCACATAAAGTACATCCTTCAAGCAATTTTTCTTGCTCTTATCTTGCATAACAACATCTCCAACCTGCATAATCTTATGTGGTGTATCATCTCCTGTTTCAACATGACCTTTACATGACGGATTATGCATATTAGAAAACCATGAAGCATCATGAGACATGTGATTAGAACAACCACTATCTACATACCATACATCGCTATTGCAATTCATCTTAGTTTCTACATTCATCATAAGAAGAGAATCATAATCATCACTTTTACCTTCAACTGCATAATTTCCTTGTTGTTTACCTCTTCTTGAATAGCCTCCTTTTCGATTACCACCTTGATTATTTTCATTTTGATAACAATCTTTGGCATAGTGTCCATACCTTCCACATATATAGCAATTGTTCTTATTATCTTCACTCCTTTGTCTTTGGTTGTAGTTGTAGTAGCCTCTCGTACCTCTAGCGCTTGATCTTCCTCTTCCTCTTGTGTTGAAGAAGCCACTTGAAGTCCTTTGATCATCGCTCCTTCTTCCTCGACCTCTATTTGAACCTCTTCCACCTCTGTTTCCACCTCTTGATGATCCTACATAAAGAGCTTGTCCTTGAGATCCTTTTTGATTTGAAGTAGAACCATTTAGATTCATCTCCTCCGTGACCATGAGGGCAATACGTTGATCAAAATCTGGTAATTCTCCTCTGACATAAACTGAAGTAATGAAGGGTTTCCATCTCTCATCATCTTTGAGTCCGTTGAGAGTATGTGCAACCAAGTCGTCGTCCTCCACATGAGCTTGAATTGATCCTAGTTGATCTGCAATCTCTTTAACTTTCAATATGTAATCATTGACCGATGTCCTTGTATCTTTCTTTATTTTATTCAACTCATTTTTGAGTTGAATCTTCCTTGCTCTTGTACCTGTAGCATACAACCTTTCCAATGCAAGCCAAACATCTCTACTTGTGTCTAGATCTTGTATGTGTCCTACCATTGAATCTTGAATATTTTGTGATAAAATGAATATAACCCTTTTGTCTCTCTCATTCCAAAGCCTAAACTCCCTCAATTGTTGCTGATTTGGGTCCTCTGGTAATGTGGGTTTGATATCTGTGCCGTCAATCAAACTATACAAGCCTCTACCTTGCAAGTATGCTGTGATTCTAAACTTCCATGCCTGATAATTGGTCTTATCAAGCTTCTCTATTTGTGCATGTTGGTCTCCCATAATACAAATGCTAAGCTTCCTCCTTTAAGCCTCCTTTCCAATGTGTGTGATGAGAAGAAATATAATATTTACCTTGTAAATGAGGTATGTGCACCTTTCTTTGCTTGGATGTTGCTTCAGATGCCTCCTTGCAATCTTCTTCTACCTTTGTGTAGTGTTGATGATGAACTGCTTCTTTGATAGCTTCAAATTCTTCGTCAAGGTATGATAACCTTCTCCAAGCCTCCAAGTACTTGCTCTGATATCAATGTTGGAGTTTATTGATCTCCAAAGTACAGCTAGAAGTAGGTGAAACCCAACAGGACCTAGTTGACTTTTTCACAAACTTGTATGCACAGACCAATTTTCTTGCAGAGCAAATTTCTCTTTACTCACTTGGAATTTTCCAAAACTGTTTTTCACACACAAACTAGACTCTAAGAGCTTTCCAACAAGATATAGAACACCTCAAATGGATAAATACACAATGAGCTATGACCTCTGCAATATGCAGATTTAATGGAGACCTTGAAACGGAGATGAACCTGAGGACACACATCACTTGCAGAGACTACTGCTCTTAACTCACAACTCCAATGACTTTGAAACTTTCCAGAATACAAGTAGACTTTAAGAGCTTTCTAGCAAGCCAAAGAACACATGATTTGAATACATACACAGGGAGATATGACCTCTGCAAGTTTGAGGTTTAATGGAGACCTTCAGCAGGGATAAAAAACAGAGAACACACACTACTTGCAGAGAGTATTTCTCTCAGCTCACAAATCCAATGATTATGAAAATTTACAGGAAGAAAGTAGACAATAAGAGCTTTCCAATGAGCTATCAAACATGTAATTTGAGTATATAATGAGGGAGATACAAGCTCTGCAATCTCTGCATACAAAACTACAGCAGTGTAGAGATACACATATGACTCTCTTGGACATCCCACAAGATCACGACTTTTCTCCTCTTTTTATAGCATGGGAAGCTAATCTAAAACCTTCTTAATACATCTAAATTCGTGGTAGACACTTGGATGGAGGTATTACATGACTCAAGTGCTCAAATAAGCAAAGTATTGATGGACTTTGAGAACTAGCCACATCGACCTTCCACTAGGACACCACTGAAGCTCCCTTGTGACTCACTAATTTGACTCACCATGTTTTAGAACTCACGTGGTATTTTTGCTACATTTTATGAGTAATATGAGCCTTCTTGAAGTATTTGAAGACTTCCCAAAGGTATTTACATAATTTGAAACTTGTACCCTACATAAAACAAATGTTCGCAACATATATTTCATGAAACACAAGGATGAAGTTTTTTCATGCTTCAAAAAATACCTAGCTCTTGTGGAGAACCAAACATGTAGGACACTAAAGAGGCTAAGATCAGATGGAGGGGGAGAATATTTCTCCCATGATTTTGGTTCCTTCCTTCAAGAAAGGGGAATCAAGAGAGAGATTACTACAAGGTACACTCGAGAGCAAAATGCAATGGTAGAGAGAAGAAATAGGAAAATTGTTGAAGCTGCAAGATCTATGTTGAATCAAAAAAATTTACCTAACTACTTGTGGGCTGAGGCTGTATCTACAACCACTTATTTGATTAATAGGTTACCTTCAAAGTTTCTTGATGGTATGACACCATATGAGGTTGGGAATGGGAGAAGACCTAGCTTGGATCATTGCAAGATCTTTGGATGTATTGCCTATGCGCATGTTCCTTCACAGATTAGAGGAAAGATGGACCCTAAGGCAGAGAGATGTGTATTCATTGGATATGACAACAATAAAAAAGGCTACAGACTATACAACCCAATCAACAAAGGTTTTTTGGTGAGTAGAGATGTTGTGTTTGATGAGAATAGTTCTTGGTATGAAGACTCATGCAAGAAAGTCAACTTATCTTTCCAAAGCTTATCAAAGACAACCCTCCTAAAGTTGAAGAGCATAATATCTTAGAAGATAATGAAGTGTCTTAGATAGAAAAAATCAAAGCATGGAAGTCTAAAGGTAAAGCTAAAGTGCAAGAGCTTGGTCATGAAGCAGAATCAACACGTCATACATTTGAGGATGCCAAGGATAAGCTAGAATGGAAGCTAGCAATGGAAGAGAAAATTGAAGCACTTGAGGAGAACAAAACTTGGGAGTTGGTTCCCAAGTCTTCATCAATGAAAGGAGGTTCAAAAAGGATTTATAAATTAAAGAAGATTTCTGATGGTTCTATTAACAGGTACAAGGAATAGCTAGTGGCAAAGGGCTTTGCACAAACTCAATGAATGAATATGAGGAGACCTTCTCTCCTCTGGCAAAGATGCCCACAATTAGAGTACTTCTAAGTGTTGCTTCTTCCAAGAATTGGAAGATTCTTCAACTAGATGTAAAAAATGCATTCCTTAATGGCTGGATAACAGAGCAGGTGTGTATGACACAACCACCTAGTTTGGAAGACAAAAATCCTGATTTTGTGTGCAAACTCAACAAAGCTTTATATGGACTCAAACAAGCTCCAAGAGCTTGAAATCATAGGCCTGTTACCTTCTTGTAGGATAAAGGATTTCAACCTGGCAAGGCAGATCCCTCACTCCTTATCAAAAAGAGTGATTTTGAAGTTATTTATTTATGTGTGTATGTGGATGACATTATTCTCACAGGAAATGATGTAGATGGAATTAAGAAGATCAAGGAACATATAAAAGAGGAGTTCAAGATAAGTGATCTTGGGTCACTCACATACTTCCTAGGTTTGGAAGTAGTATATACAGATCATGGTTTATTCCTTACTCAAAGAAAATACATTAAAGATGTGTTGGCTAAATTCAAAATGCAAGATGCTAAGGTTGTAGGTACTCCAATGGAAGTTAATCATAAATTGAGCTCACATGAAGGAGAACTCATAGAGGATATTGCAAGCTATCAAAGCCTTGTGGGAAGTTTGAACTATGCCACCTTAACTAGGGTGGATATAATTGTAGTTCTACAATTATACTAAGGTTGTAGGTACTCCAATGGAAGTTAATCATAAATTGAGCTCACATGAAGGAGAACTCATAGAGGATATTGCAAGCTATCAAAGCCTTGTGGGAAGTTTGAACTATGCCACCTTAACTAGGGTGGATACAATTGTACTCTATAATTGTAGTTCTACTTCGCCATCTGGTTAAAATCTTCAATAATATGGCTGACTAGTGCCATCCTTGTTGGGTTTGAGAAAGGTTGTTATGCATGCTAATCTTCTTGGTGGATATTCAAGTAAAAGTACGTGTTGAGTTTGGAATCATGTCTTTAGTTCTTGTTCTTTGAAGATCACATTTTAGAAAACATCAGTGAAGATTCAGGATCATAATAGAAAATTCTACGAATTTCTTTTGAAATAAACTTTCTAACTTTAAGAGCTCGTGAGTTCAAGCATCATGGATTTTGGGTTCTAGACATAAGCAAGAACAGAACGTTGAGATCTTAAGGATGATAGTATAAGTTTGTCTAAAAGAAGTTAAACAAAGTAAAGCTCACTTAAGGCATTAGAAGTAATACGAAGAGGTCAAATAGTTCAAGACTAAGTTTGGAAATAAATGATTTGTTTCTTTTCACCATAATTAGGTGTGCTTATGGATGCTACTGAGCTGTACTCTCTAATTCATTCACCCTTCCTGTTATGAACTCCACAACATACATGGTGAGGTGTACTCTCTAACTTATTCGCCCTTCCTGTTATGAACTGTGCGACATACATGGTGAACACAACATGAAGGGAGGTGAGAAGTAGGATCCTTGAGGTCAAAAATTGACTAGAAAGGAAAAAGATACTAGGAAACATAACTTTGATAAAAGTTTCCCATCCCTCTAGTTATGGGAGATATTGCGATTACTCAAATGGATGTGATAAATCAATTTTATGTTTCCCGCAAAACGAGAAGAGGCAAAGTGCCATTCAAACATTTCATGAGCATGTTACTAAGCGACGTGGTTATTTTAATGGTAAAAATATCATGCAATTTTGCAAGGAGTATTAGCTAGAAGTTCAGTTCCTCAGGGCTAGGGTTACACCTCTGAATGAGTTAGAGCTTATAGAGAACTTTGTGTATGTGTCCAAATTGCATTTGTGTGACCAACTAACAATGGAAGGTCAAACAAAGTGGTCGCAATACAAATCGGCACTTATAAGGATGTTTGTGCTTGAAGACATCGATAAGGTAACTCGAATGATGTTCTTAAAATGGGTTCATAAGGTTAAAGATCAGTCCATCTTAGATATCAAGAGGGAATGATTTGATGAATTATCAAGATATGATAAGAAAGTTCTAGAGCATGAAAAGGTGTCTTTATTCCTACGAGCAATAGATATGAAAGCTCATGAGGAACTTCTTCCGTAATTAGAAGACATGGAAACTAAATCCGGACTTATAGAAGAATGGGATGATGTTGAAGGAGCAATAAAGAGGTACTTATAGAAGCAAATAACCATTATGAAATCTATGCAAGATTGGCATGATAATTCACAAGATGAACAGATGGAGGCAGCACATCAACCTACTCCAAATCCTCAAGCTAATCTCGTAATACTATGGAGATGATGTTTAAGAAATTTAGCGATCTCACTATTCAAACTGCTAAACAAATGATAGATTCCCAATCTTCACAATCAACAATACATAAAGCCCCAAAGGCTCTAGAAACTAAAATTATCAAAGAGAAGATGATCTATGATGCAAAAATCAGGGAGAAGGTGAATATAAATTTTGGTCGGAGAGGCATGAAACTATTCTTCCCTGCACTTCTCATAACTTTTCCTCAACTTCTCACATGTCCACATATGCATGTCAAATAATTGATGACAATGATCTTTGAGAAGCATAGTCTAGGGTAATGAAAGCCCTAGATCGAGGGGAAATGCATCAAGAGATTTTAAAAATGGCAAGTAATGAAATCTTGGATGGAAAGATCCAGTAGATACACTCTTGGTGGTCACTTATTTATGCTCTTGAATGGAGCATGAAGTAGTAGTTGAAGGGTTAATGAGGGTGAGGAAGAGAAGAAGATAACTAGGTGAGAAGTGGAAGCAATGCAAGATCAATCTCAAATACCAAATCAAAGTCAACCGACACAAATAAATCAACCTACTCAAATTGTTCCACCATCTCAACCAACAATAAATCAACCAAATCAAATTCCAACTCAGGCTCAATATCCTACTTCTGCTAAGGTGCCGGTTCTTGTAGAAACTACTAATCTTCCTCAAGATCAAGAAATGAAACTTGCAAAAAGAGGCCAAGGAAGAGCAAAGAACCCATCATACATGTTGAAGTCTCACATCAAGCAAGCTACCGACCTAAACCAAGTTCTCAAGAAGCAAGTGCTTGATAGTGTGATTGAGTTTACACTAGGTGCATTGTTAGGGATAAATCAGTTCCAAGAGATAGGTAAGAACTTATCTGCCAAATTAATTCAAGCACAAAGATTAATATTAGAGAAGGAGGCAGAAACCATCGAGGCCAAAAATCAATGTGCCACACTAGAAACATAAAATCAGAAGCGGAAAGAACAATTGAAAGAACTACAAAGCAAATATGAGGCTAGCGAAGCAGACAAAGCACGAATGAATGCTAGAAGCAAAGTCCTTGAATCTCAAATCAAGGTGTACATGGATGAGGCTGATAATTTACGGAACAGGAATAAAGGGCTGATGATAGACCTTTTATGCAACCAACCAATTGAAGCTCCTGACATGATAGAAACCAACACAAAAGCACTAGAAGAGCGGATAGTAAAGTATGAAGATCAGCTAAGGTAGATGCAAGCCATCATAGCAGAATGGGAGACAAGATACATGAACGACACCGCTGAGCTTAGAAAGAAATGGAAAATGGCAGAAAATAAAGATCAAGTAGTCAAAGTCATGAAATAAGCAAAGATTGAAAGATTACTCAAACAACAAGCATGAGAGTACATAAAGACCACAACAAATAAAGAGCCAGATAGCAACCTACAGTTGAACATGCAAACATTTACCTATACACAAGAGGAATTTGACAAAGCGGATCCTATATGGAGAAGGAAATTTTTGGAGAAGAATCCTACACTATGGGTACAATGGGAATCGACGCCAAATATACTTCAAGTCAATCCATCTTTCTTTAGCATTGGGTTTTCTATGTGTGATGTAGATGACTCACTATATGCAACGAAGGTTGATGATGGCATCACTATTGTGGCTATTTATGTTGATGACTTGATTGTAGATGGTGATAATGAAGGAAGCATCAAAGAGGTAAAGCAACTATTTCATTTGGATGCTCTAAGGTGCACTCTATGTTATGTGCGTGCTACTTTGGATTATGCATTGTTTTATGAGGCTGGTGTAGATTTGCATGTTTATGGATACACCGATGCAGATTGGGCTGGTTGCATTCCAGATAGAAGATCTACTAGTGGTTTTCTATTCTCACTTCGGAGTGCAGATGTTACATGGAGTAGCAAGAAGCAACCCATTGTTGCTTTGTCGAGTATAGAGGTTGAGTATAGAGGTGCTGCAATGGCAGCATGTGAGGCATCATGGCTAGAAATGCTACTTGCAGATCTAGGTGTGGAAGTGGGAAAGCCTATCACTATTTATTGTGATAATCTTAGCAGCATACAATTAGCATGGAATCCTGTTTTCCATGCTAGAACAAAGCATATCGAGGTACATTATCACTTCATCAGAGAGAAGATATTAGCAGGTGATATTGATCTTGTTTATGTGAGAACAGATGAGCAGGTTGCTGATATTTTCACCAAAGCACTTGGAGCTGAGAAGTTGAAGAAGTTTCGAGAGATGATTCGATTATAGGATATGGAGTTGAGCTTGAGGGGGAGTGTTGAGATATCAAGCTCAACATGTGATGATCCAGGATGACACGTACCAGTTTTTTGTTTCTTTGACATGTATAGTGGTCATGCCGGTATATGTCAGGGATACTTCATTGGGCTTTATTAGATTTATCCACGGAGAGTGATGGAACATTCGTTCCTTGCTAGCTCACTCATTCTCGGACATTAGGTTTTTCCTTATGTACTGATCTTTATATATTGCACTTGTTGTAGTCTTGTTTTTAGGTCATTCTTGTACATTCCTTTTATGTAATAAAAGAAGACGAATATCATTCTTCCTTGCCTCAATCTGTGTGTGTGCTTCTCCTTGAGAGTGAGAGTGTGTGTGTGATCTCTCTTCCTTATCTCCTTCCTCGTGACAACAAGCACGAGCCTTGATGCTATTTCACACTTGTGAGAATTGCAACTACATATGAGCATTGATGAGCGAAGCTTTAATTGCACCCGACACCCATACTGCCAACCTAAGGTCACCATCTATAATGTCCTTCTTGAGGGTGTGAATCCAAGAGCTCAGTATGATTCCTTCCCGCAAATGGAGAGATCAGGTCATTGAAGCAATCATGATGTAGCTTGGCAAAGCGAGGCAATACTTGTATATAAGGAAACTTATGGTGAGGAAAAAACACACATATAGGTACACATTGCACACATCTAGTGACAGAATGCATGCACAAGAGGGAGAAGGGTATAGTAAAGATAGAGAGACATACCTGATTGAGGGGGAGGAGATGGAGGAAGGAAGTAGACAGATTCACATGGTTGGCATGAGGAAGATCGGAAGGGAGTATTTTTCATAAGGAGAGTACGAAGGCAAAGAAGAATATGAATGGGTATATTTCTTAGTAGTAAGGAATTCAACGATAAGGAGGGAACAAAAGCACACATGAGATGGGGAATGCAGTAGGAATACACAGCCACAAAGAAATCATAACAAATTTGAAGGTTGAAGGTCCAAGGAAGTTTAGAAATAGGATTGGTAGTGATGGAATCGACAAGGTGAAGAGATAGATGATATGATAGTTGATGGTTCTTGAGAAAATAAGAGAACCTCCCTAATTTGTCAAGGAGGAAGAGAACTCGGCAAGCAGTGATTGGGAAGTGTTGACTAAAGGAAGCAAGAGTTGGCATTTGTGTGCACTATGGAGTGGTGAGGAACTTAGGAGGATAAATGACAATAGAAGTTTGAGCGTCAACATTGGGAAGAAGAAGGAAGCTATCAGATGGGGACTCTTGAGCCATGTCTGTCGTGCGTGAACTTTGAGGGGTCTATGCACCAGATACCTGTGCATCATCATGGAAGCATAGGGGGTCTGGGACTGATGAGGTGGTGATGCTTTCTAGGATTTGTAGAAGGCTTCATTCTTTCTTAGTGTTCAAAATTGATCAATCTCGAGGTGGAAGGATCTCCATGAATGGGATGGATATTGAAGCTATGACATCCTATTCATCTTAGACATAGACCTTTGTATTACTTTATTATAGTTTGCTCAAGCATCTATATTAGTTTACTATCCTACACATATTCCACAATGAGGAAATTCTTGGAAGGCATATGCTTCAAGACCGAAAGGCCTTTCTCCCTTGGAAATCATGTAGGAAGAGCTTGGCAGATTTGCTTGGTTGTATTTGGAGGGAAAAAAGGGCCCTGATGATCCTTAGTGTGTTCACACACATCACTACTAAAATATTTCAACAAATCCCCCTTGGGAGTGATGCAATGAACAAGCAATTGGTACTCATGTATAAAGAAGTTCCAAACTCGATAGAGAGAGATTAATCCACAAAAGGAAGTAAGCCCAAAGCTTAGCGAAAAGCTTCAAAATTCTCCTAATGCAGAGCCTTTGTGAAAAGGTTTGCAATGTTATCTTGTGTGGCCACATATGACAAACTCAATGTGCTTTGTGCGATCATGAAACACAGGGTTTCTCGCAACTACCAATGTGATGTGGTGAATATTGGAATTTTGGAGTTTATTTTGTTGACTTATTAATGTGTTTTCTTTTTTGATATAAAATCTCAAGGTTCGTGAGGGCATGAATGGGTGTGGACATTTTGGATGTGTCTAGACATGAATAATAGGACTTATATTTTATATATAGTTTGTAAATAAAGACCCACATAGAGTTCTTTCTAGAAAAAAGTGATAAAAAATAATGGTTAGGGTAAGGTTCGTTGTAGTTAAGGAATTTGGATTGCCTTGCATCATCAATCAAAGAGTAGAAGCAAAAATTTTATATGAATCTTGAAGACCATTAAGAACAGCTTGCACAAGTGAGGTATCTAGTAAGACTTCACCATGAGAAATCAATTGTTCCTTCAAATCTTTTATAATTATCAAAAAAATCTCCATAGAATCTCCTTCATTCATATGCTCACTCTCCAATTATTTTCAGAGGTAAGAAAAACGAGCCTCATTTCTTGCCTGGCACAAAGTTGTAAGTGTATCCAAAGCATCCTTTTTTGTTTTGCAAGAGTGAATATGAGGGATAATGGCATGTTTGATAAACACGGCATCAATGCATGTGACTCAAAATCTCTGCCATCCCAACAAAGTTGATCTATAGTAGGTGCAACATGGACCACAACACGAACATGAATCTAAAGATCATCATCTTCAATGCTAACTACATCACCTTAAATAACTTTATTTGTAGGTGTAGTACACTACAACATATTGAGGGAATATTGACAGTCAGCATATCGATGGTCAGGTGTCGGTGTCGGTATGACCCTCGGACAATTTGGGAAAGCCGCTTAGCCTCGGAAACACTGCATCATTCTGAGCCTCCAAAACCAAAATTCATCATTCTGAGCGTTTTGAATCAACATCTTCTACTCTCGGCTTTGCGCGCAAAAACAACAGATATCTGTTTGTCACTCTTTCTCTCTTTCTCTCTCTCTCTCTCTCCCTCCATCCCTCTATCTCACTCTCTCTCTCCCTCCCTCTCTGTCTCTAAGCAGACATGTATCTTTCTAGATCTGAAGTTTTGGTAAGTAGATCGCACATATTGTAGCACTCTTTTTTCTTTCTTCATGTCTTTGCTTTTCTAATATGTTCTCTGTTTAGTTTTGCAAGAGATTTTGGGATCAAATCTTTGAAAATTTGATGAAGGAGAACTTCAAGTGGATTTTGACGACCTTGATTCAAACAATTCTCTCTCTCTCTCTCTCTCTCTCTCCCTCCCTTCCTCCCTCCCTCCCTCTCTCTCTCTAAGCACACCTCTATTTTTATAGATCTGAAGTTTTGGTAAGTAGATCTCACATATTGTAGCACTCTTTTTTCTTTCTTTATGTTTTTGCTTTTCTAATATCTTGTCTCTTTAGTTTTGAAGGAGATTTTGGGATCAAATCTTTGGAAATTCGGCGAAGGAGAACTTCAAGTGGATTTTGACGACCTTGATTCAAACAATTACATCGATGTAAGTGATTTTTTTGTTTTCGATTGACATAGAGAGAGAGAGAGTGAAAGAGAGAGAGGGAGAGATACATATACATACACACTCACATATGTATAAACACACACATACATATGCATACAAACATGCATATGCATACAAACATGCATATGCATACACACATACACAACGCATATGCATACACACATGCATATGCATACACATACACATACACATACACATGAATATGCATACAAACATGCATATGCATACAAACATGCATACGCATACAAACATGCATATGCATACACACATGCATATGCACACAAACATGCATATGCATACACATACACATATGCATACACACATGCATATACATACACACATGCATATGCAAACACATACACATGCATATGCATACAAGCATGCATATGCATACAAGCATGCATATGCATACAAGCATGCATATGCATACAAGCATGCATATGCATACAAGCATGCATATGCATACAAGCATGCATATGCATACACACAAGCATGCATACAAGCATGCATATGCATACACATATGCATACAAGCATGCATATGCATACAAGCATGCATATGCATACACACATATATGCATATGCATACAAGCATGCATATGCATATACACATACATGCATATGCATACAAGCATGCATATGCATACAAGCATGCATATGCATACAAGCATGCATATGCATACAAGCATGCATATGCATACACACAAGCATTCATATGCATACAAGCATGCATATGCATACACACATGCATATACATACACACATGCATATGCATATACACATGCATATGCATACATATACACATGTATATGCACACAAGCATGCATATGCATACAAGCATGCATATGCATACACACAAGCATGCATACAAGCATGCATATGCATACAAGCATGCATATGCATACACACAAGCATGCATATGCATACACACAAGCATGCATATGCATACACACAAGCATGCATATGCATACACACAAGCATGCATATGCATACAAGCATGCATATGCATACACACATACATGCATATGCATACAAGCATGCATATGCATACGCACATACATGCATATGCATACAAGCAAGCATATGCATACAAGCAAGCATATGCATCAAGCATGCATATGCATACACACAAGCATGCATATGCATACAAGCATGCATATGCATACAAGCATGCATATGCATACAAGCATGCATATGCATACAAGCATGCATATGCATACAAGCATGCATATGCATACAAGCATGCATATGCATACAAGCATGCATATGCATACAAGCATGCATATGCATACACACATGCATATACATACACACATGCATATACATACACACATGCATATGCATATACACATGCATATGCATACACATACACATGCATATGCATACAAGCATGCATACAAGTATGCATATGCATACACATATGCATACAAGCATGCATATGCATACACACAAGCATGCATATGTATACAAGCATGCATATGCATACAAGCATGCATATGCATACAAGCATGCATATGCATACACACATACATGCATATGCATACAAGCATGCATATGCATACAAGCATGCATATGCATACAAGCATGCATATGCATACACACATACATGCAAGCACACATATGCATACAAGCATGCATATGCATACACACATGCATATACATACACACATGCATATGCATATACACATGCATATGCATACACATACAAGCATGCATATGCATACAAGCATGCATATGCATACAAGCATGCATATGCATACACATATGCATACAAGCATGCATATGCATACACACAAGCATGCATATGCATACACACATACATGCATATGCATACAAGCATGCATATGCATACACTGACATACATGCATATGCATACACACAAGCATGCATATGCATACACACAAGCATGCATATGCATACAAGCATGCATATGCATACACACATGCATATACATACACACATGCATATGCATATACACATGCATATGCATACACATAAAAATGCATATGCATACAAGCATGCATATGCATACAAGCATGCATATGCATACAAGCATGCATATGCATACAAACATGCATATGCATACAAGCATGCATATGCATACAAGCATGCATATGCATACAAGCATGCATATGCATACAAGCATGCATATGCATACAAGCATGCATATGCATACAAGCATGCATATGCATACACACATACATGCATATGCATACAAGCATGCATATGCATACAAGCATGCATATGCATACAAGCATGCATATGCATACAAGCATGCATATGCATACAAGCATGCATATGCATACACACAAGCATGCATATGCATACACACAAGCATGCATATGCATACAAGCATGCATATGCATACACACAAGGATGCATATGCATACAAGCGTGCATATGCATACACACATACATGCATATGCATACACACATACATGCATATGCATACAAGCATGCATATGCATACACACATACATGCATATGCATATGCATATACACATGCATACACACAAATGCCTATGCATACACAAATGCATATGCATATGTGTGTGTATGCATATACACATGCATATACATACACATGCATATGCATACACAAATGCATATGCATACACAAATGCATATGCATACACACAAATGCATATGCATACATACAATGCATATGCATACACACATATGCATATACATACACATATGCATATGCATACACATATGCATATGCATACACAAATGCATATGCATACACACATTGGATCAGATGGGATCTTCACATTGGATCAGATGGGATCTTCACATTGTATCAGATGGGATCTCCATGTACACCTTGGGGAGCGCATGACCATGATGAGTCCAAAATATATCACATACGTAATGGAGCTCCACTCATGGATGCAGCCGGGAAGTCAATGCGTTAGCGCATTCGACAACTTTGCTCCATAGAATTTGGACATTCTGTAATGCTAAAATGGAGCGAATAGGATAGGGATTCTAAAAACAATATCACACAATCAATATATGAAGAGTACCGGCCAGCACCTGGGAATCCTATTGTGAGTTCGGAGTGGATTCAGCATACGGCATGCGAGGTGATGTCTCATCGACGGTCAGAAGCTCGCGATGCTTTTAGAGCAGGCTTACCGAAGCCTATGTGGTTAGATTTTGAAGAGTGAGAATCAATTCAGGATGAGCAGCAACATACTCCTGATCGATATTGTCAATAGAGAGATGCGGCGGCCACACGTTTGGATACGCTTGGAATGTCGCATTTAGGTAGCGGCAGATACGACAATATGCGCTACCAATTTGTAAGTATCATGTTAATTATTGAATTTGTTTGTGTTCAACACATCATGTATGTTCATCTAACATTTTGCATATTTATTATAGGAGTTGGCAGTGGGTCGTCCTCCGACGTGAACCGAAGAATCTTTCGGATATCGTCATGGATTGACTACACTGTTGCAAGATTTAGAGGGACAAGGTGCAATCATTTCATGGGAGAATATTCTATGATTAGGTAAACTTATAGCTTGGTTTCGTATTTTTAGTTGTTGTTTATAAATGTCATGTCAATTTGTCTCATTTTACACATGCTTTGTTGCAGGATTGCAGGTGTAAATGTTTTGATCCCCTTACGTATATGCTTTGCCACAATTTTGTATTACACTCCTATGTGGCAATGATGTACTATAATTTTGTATTCGATTCCTATATGGAAGTGCTTTTTCACATTGCCACAATTTTGTATTACACTCATATGTGGCAATGATGTACCATAATTTTGTATTCGATTCCTATATGGAAGTGCTTTGTTACACTCTTGTACATCTTACATTTATGGAATATAAAACTTTTTGCACATGATTCATGGTTCATTTTTGCTCATATAAAATCATGTTTTGGTTGTCATTAGAGTACATAACACATGTACTCGGTTTAGAGTTGGGCAGAGTGTATTGTCTTTTGCTAAACAACATCATGCTGTAGCAATAGACAACACACTCTACCCAAAAAAAATTTGTGCAGATATGGCCATCAGTATAGGCATCAGTACAGCCAGTAGAATCGTCAGTATGGCCGTCGGTATGCCCAGTAGAGTCATCGGTATGAGCGTCGGTAATACCGACACTCATACCGACGTTTATACCGATGCTCATATCGACGTTTATACCGACGCTCATACTGACGTTTATACCGGTGACTATACCGGCGTTATCTTTCCGATGCCCATACCGACCCCAACACTGACATCGTAGAGAAATTACACCCGTTCAATTTCCTCGATAGCAGCCTCGGTATACCCTCGATGTGTTGTAGTGGTAGGGTGTTTTTCAATACCCTCCACAATATTCCACATCCCTTCTACCACCAATACATGATGCATCATATATGCCCATAATGCGTAGTTGGTACCATCCAACTTCTCCTCAACATCCAACACACAAAATACATCATTGCTTTCAACCATGGCCATTGAGTAAATATCTTTATGCAAAAAAATGATTGTATCTCAAAAAGTTAAACATAACTACCTTGTCGAGCTCTGCTAAGCATGTAACAAACTTGAGATGCTTGTACTACCAAACCAAAACTTGTATATATGTTTGGCACAAAACGATGAAATTTCCTACACAAGCATTGTGATAGTGTGTTTGGAGGTTGAAATGAGCTCAAATCAAATTTTTGAAGCCACAAAATGAAGTTTTTTTGAACTCCTGATTGCACTAAGTATGCTCACCAATTTTTGTGTGATTCTGAAACTATGATCAGAGAAGGTATAGAGGAACTATGAAAGATGTTATGAAACATTTATGAAAAAGAAACAACATCAAATAAAATGTATCTGATGAGAAAGTTATATGAACTTCACATGAAGGAGACATCATTTTGCTACTAATCTAAATGATTTTGATGCTATATCTTCTCAATTACAATATCAAAAGATGAAGATGGATATGAAATGAAAATAATGTTATTGCTATGAGGCTTGCTATCATCATAGGATACGTTTTTGAAAACTATTAGCAATAGTGTACTTGGTGGTAAACTCTTATATGATAACATATGTGGAGCACTCTTGCATGAAGAGATTTGTAGAGAGTCTATGGTTGGTACGTAGAGTGGAGATGCATATAGTTTTTGCAATTCTTGCCAAGGAAAGAATCAATAATATGGCAAGAGCAGGAACAAGGAAAAGAATGGTCAACGGAATAAGAGTATAAGTAAATCAAGAAAGAGGGATATCGAGCACCATTATTGTCATAAGAACGGATTTATGAAGAAATATTGTTAAGCATTAAAGAACACGAAAGGTAAAGGCCAGCATGCTGCTTGGCATGCTAACACTTAGTTGCAACATTTGCTTTCATTGTAAAGATAAACATTAGGGCAAAAAAAATTCGAATTTTCTTCTTGTTCACGGACCTATATAATGTGTGTTGATGACATTTTGTGCTTTTTTACTCTACTTTTCAAAGCAGGCCTGTTTCTCTCTTTCACGTCATTTTAGATACTTGCCGATCACTTTTCATAGCAGACCATGGAAAACCTTAACCCAAATACTCTCGTTGAGCTTTCAAACAATCAAAAGCATTGTGAAAAGTTCCATATCAACATTGCAGTTAGTCAGGAGTATGCGACGACAAGAAAAGTATTCCGAAGGGCTCTTCATCCTCCTGGAGTGGATGGATTGCAAAAGGAAGGCAAGAAACATATCGACATATGGGCAGATGGATCTATTTATCCAATTGATCCACAAACTGGAAGGTATCCCCCTTTTCATAACCTCCATGATTTGATTAGATTTGTAGGATATGGTGAGGATGGTTTACGAGGCTATTGTTCAAGGCTCTGGGATATTTTAAGGAATTATGTACCATACATACACTATCTACAAAACACACCATCAGAAGGATTTACATATGAGGGAGCTAGAAAACAAATTATCCACTTTATCTTCTCAGTTAGAGTCTTTTAATAAAATGAAAGAAACTCCTATAGCATTAGGAAAAAGGGTCAACCCTGCATGGGCCTTGTAAGGATCCCTAATTTTCAGGGATTAAGCCTCATTCTGCTGTTGTCTAAGGGGACAAAGTGCATTTAATAGGGCACTTTTTAGTAGGCTGGAGTAGGCTTTTTTTAAGGCTTACTAGGCTCCTCTCTCTCTTCTTTTAGAGAGAGAGAAAGGGAATCTACTTTCCACATCATCAAACTCGAGCATGTATGGGAATAAAAAAATGATTTTTTTTTAAAAGTCTCAATTTCAGTGTTTATTTACTTGAAAGGGCTCATTTTTTAATATATATGTCAGAAGTGACCTTTTTTGAGTTTAGTTTTTAATTTTCCTTTTGAAAAAGCAATATTTTTAAAATCCCTCCAAAAGTAGAGTGCCACATCATCAAATCCGTAACTACTCTTCACCCAAAAAATGACTTTTTCAAAATTTCAACATTTTTGGCTATTCTCAGTGGAAAAACACACTGTGACCCATCCTCATCCAAGAAAACAAACTTTTCTTGAGAAAATCATGCTCTAGCATCTCTTCCAAACAAATTTCTGGTTTCTCAGTATTGTTTAATTGTTGGAAAAGATGGTGTTGACACCTATTACAAACCTCACATTAGGACGTCCTCATGCCCCAGCATCAACAAGTATCCATGTTTGTGTGCCCAGAGAGTTTGCTCCAAATACACAATGCAACAATGATGTGAACTCTCAAAATGAGCGTCGTGAAGCTGGAGAAAAGAGTATTGATCTTTGGACTCATGGTTCATTATACCCTCCTGATCCAATGTCTTCTTACCATCCAACATTCCATAACCTCTCAACTTTACTTCAGTTCATCGGTGCCGGTAAAGCTGGGCTCTTAGGTTATTGTCAACGATTACCTACACATTCAACTGCCATTACTAAGTATTGGATTCAACAATATCAACTAAATCATACAAGGTTGGTCACTTTTGAAAGCACAATCATATCTTTACAAGAAAAGCTTGCAGAGCTTGAAAAGCATATGGAAGAAAAGGAGAGAACAATTGAGACATTTAAAAACACTCTCCAACACTTGAGAGAGACTCCACTTGGGATGCGACGTAGGAGACGATCATTAACATCCTTTGACTCTCTTTCAATTGGTGGTGGAGCACGCAAACGACGAGTTTTTGCAATAAGGTTTGGCTTGTATTTGTTTCTCTTTTTGGAAGACTTTTATATGTATATATATATATATATATATTTTTCTTGTTATGTAGGTCATTCGTTGAAGATGTTAATGCATCATCAACAACAGAGGATCAATTCAAGTTATTAAATTCTTGTTTGACCAACAAGCAGGTGGTTAGTATTTTGGAGTCACGGATAGGAAACCTAATCAAGAAGAAAGTGATTAAAGATTTCACAAAAAAGTTACAAGATATTATCACTCCTAGAGATGTGCAGATGGTATGTGATGAAGCAGGAATTAGTACTAAAGGATACAGTGCATTGTACAACCTTTTGAAGCATTCATTAGAAAGAGAAGGTATTTTACAGAATATGTTTCCATCTCCTTACAAGGTATCGCTAAAGAAGTCAATGTCCAATGAAGATATAACTAGTATTCTTGGAAACTACTTATATATAGAGGATATTATGCCTATGTCTATTTATCATTTATCTACATCCAAAAAAGAGTTGAAAAGCGCAGTTGGAAATGGATTTCCTTACACAAAGTACAACAACATATTCGTGGATTTGGAGAGGCTTCAACAGGCAATGGTTCAATTTTACAAATCTACTATACCAGGTATGTGCACTATTGTTACCTTGATATACATTGTATTTTGATGTTATAAAGATTTTGCTAATTTATGCAGATTGTAATACCAAATTACAGTTTATATTGAAGTTAGATGAATGCCAGATTATAAAGGGACGACGAATGGAGAGATTGAGTTTGACACTCATGAATGAAGCTATGAGAAATGCCATATCTGATGAAAGTTGTAACTCTAGCTCTAAGTCTACATATAGTGTTCAATCTGAGAAAGAAATATGGTGGTTAGGTGCTATTGAAGTACCTAAAGAGTCCAATGATGTTCTTTCATGGATTTTTAGTAGGACCCCATGGATCACTAAAGTAATACTTTCTCAAATTCATGGTGCAAAGCTCCACATAGAAAACTTTGGTGATTTTGAGATAGATTGGCACTTGGGTGGGGATTTAAAAACTATCAAATGCATGTTAGGTTGCAAGCAAGGTGCATCTGCTCGTTATCCATGTCCATTTTGTACTCGAGGCTACAAAGTAACAAAGGGACAACAAAAAGTACTATCTAGCTTAGATGAATACATAGATGCACCTACTTCCACGGAATGGGATAGACCTTTGTTAAGGTGTCCAATGTTAGAAATACCTAACCGTGACACATTAGATAAAGATTGGAATCCCATTATTCCATTTCCATTAGTTAATGTTCACTTTTGCACATTGCATGCTTTCATGAGAATATTTGATAGATTATTGAAGCTCCACATAGAATATGCATTTTCCATGAAGCCAATTGATAAATCTGTACAAGCAATCAAAAAATTGGAAGAGTTGCTTAATTCGATTGGTTGTCATGGTGGTAATGTAACTCTAGTTGTCAAAAAACCTGGTGAATCGCAAAATAGTTTGCAACAAGTGTCAATGACAGGGAAGAAGGCAAGAAAATTTTTCAGAACAGGTGTAAGCCCTAAGGAAAATGAATGCAGGGAGCTATGGAAAGACTTGTGCATGATCACCACTGATAATGATTCTCAAATTGACCTTAGTAATAGGCGAAAGAAGGTTTGGTCATGCTTAGATAAGTTGGTAGGTTTAATGAGTCTTAATAGCTCCAACAAAAATGACCGTCAGTTGTTTCAAGATACATTAATGGAGTTTGCAAAGTGTTTCATCCTATCTTGGGGAGAGAGCAATATTACACATTACATTGTAAGTTTTCTTATTTTTTCAATTTTCTTGTTGATAAGATTGTGTTATATGTACTTATATCATTTCAGCATATTTTATTTGCACATGGAAAATTTTTTATGCATCGATATGGTTCATTGGAGATTTTTAGTACACAAGGAATGGAGAAGTCACATTACAAGGCTAGAGGTGTTTACTTCAAGAACACACGACATGGTGGTGGTGCAATGCAATCAAACTATATGGAAGAGATGTTTAATTGGTTTTATCGTACTGCATTTTCAAGGACATATGCAATGGAACGAGCCAAGGAGTCGAAAGTTGCAAAACTTGCAAGATTTCATCAACACAACTTAGCTAGTGAAAAATGGAAGTCATCATTGGGACCTTTACGTCATGCTCAATGGCGGGCTACAAGAACACGAGAGGGTTCATCATGGAAGTGAAGTCATTTAATACATTCATGGCATTTTTTGAATAATTCATAAGGTTTGCTACACACTAATCTCTTGTTTGCAATTTTTTCAGGTAATTTTTAAATTTTAAACTATTTTTTGTCCATTCAGGTGTGAACAGAACCTTTTTAAGTGAAACATTATAAAAGGAGACTCATTGTCTCATTTCAACATTCTAGCACTATAGAGGATGGCACGAACAAAGCAAACTGCAAGGAAGGATCCCATTAACTTTCCTACCTATGTGCAAGGCACTCAGAAGCCACCATGGATGAATCACCACAAAAGGCGACGTAGTGTCTCGCACTCTGCATCCCATCGCGAAACAGGTGGTGGCCATACCTCTGGGAGTGAACAGTTGCATGAACAAGTGGAACATGGGCAATCCAAGGAAAAGGCCGTAAATCAACCCCAATCACCACCATCATCATATGATGAGCCTCCATCACCAAAGAGACCAACAAAGACAAGGGTGAAGGAGCGTGCTCATAGACAGGTAGTTTCTGATGATGATTTTGATGAATCGCATGAGGATGTGTCTCAACAAGGTTCACAATCAAGTGATGAGAGTCAAAGATTGCCACCATGGGGTAACGAAGAAATACCTACAAATCATAGGGTTACTGTAGCGGGAAAGACACTACCATCAAATCAGGGGGCCATACCCAATGATCAAGAGAGAGAGCAAAGCCAGCAACAACATCCTGAACAAGGAGAAAGCTCAAGACGCGTGCAACGGAAGAAGAAATTCTTTCAACCTCGTCGTAGACCACCCCAACCAAGACCACAAGAAAATGTCCAACGAAGACCACCACCACCACAAGCTAGAGCACCACAACGAAGAAGAAGATATACGAAGGCATTTGCAGAGATAAGGCACTATCAAAAGACAGCTGAGCTTCTCATACCTAGAAGACCCTTTGCAAGGGTGGTCAAAGAAGAGTTACAAAGGTATTGTGCAGGGTTAAGGATCCAAGCTCTAGCTTTAGAAGCTTTACAAGAGGCAGCTGAAGCATTTTTGATATCAATGCTAGAGGATTCCAACCTGTGCGCCATCCATGCTAAGCGAGTCACTATACAACCGAAGGACATACAGTTAGCTAGGAGAATTAGGGGTGATCGTAGCTAAGTTTTGTAACTGATCTCTATGGACAAGAGATTTTTTGTAAATATTGCCATTTTCAATGAAGCATTAGCACTTTTCCTCTATTCCATTTATAATCTCATTATTTAGAATGAAACATGAGTAGTCATTTTACATTTCCATGTGTTTTCTTGTGATAATCTCTCATATATGAATGATTGTTTTATTATCTTGTCATTTTGATCTAGTGATAATATCCCTGTACTGATTTTTCTTTTTTATTTAAGGTCATGTAGGTCTTGTAGGGCATTAGGAGGCCAAATAAGGCCCTGCCACAGAAACGCGGGAGAAGGCCCTGCAAAATGTTTGCAGGGCCTTCTCCCGCGTTTCTGTGGCAGGGCCTTATTTGGCCTCCTAATGCCCTACAAAGCCTTTGAAATATGAAAGAGGGATCATGACTAGTAAAGCTAGTTCAGGGGTAGTTAATATGAACAAATTTTGACCTCCCTATACCTTTGAAACATATGAACAGAGCATTTTGAAACTTAGAACATTTGCATTCTTGAAAATATCCATCTAGTGAAGGTTGAGTCTCATGTAAGGTAACCTTGGGCATGTCAGGACCTTTAGTTTCATTCTTTTGGACTCTTGATCATTGGGTAAGCCTCCATTAAGGTCTTCTAGGGCATTGGGAGGCCAAATAAGGCACTGCCACAGAAACGCGGGAGAAGGCCCTGCAAACGTTTTGCAGGGCCTTCTCCCGCGTTTCTGTGGCAGTGCCTTATTTGGCCTCCCAATGCCCTAGAAGACCTTAATGGAGGCTTACCCAATGATCAAGAGTCCAAAAGAATGAAACTAAAAGTCCTCCCAATGCCCTACATGACATCAATACATCACATGCAGGTCCAAAAGAATTTTAGATAATATACTGAAAAAAAAATACTTGAGACAATTGTAAATAAAGCAAAGTGAAAATTTGATATTAATTCAATTGTTTACATCAATTGGCTTTGAGTTTCTCAATGACTCTCTTTCGACGCTCCAAAGCCATGGGTAGGGTGTAAGTCAAAATTGAGTTTGCTATTTGATCAACATTTCTAACACCTAGACCTAGAGATATACCTATTTGGCCTAAGACCTTTCCACGGAAGTTGGAACCTAAGGTTGTAGTTACAAGGGATTTCTTAACTAAAAAGATACAATTACTCCCCTGTGTAATGGTTGATAAACAAAGCAATTTACTTAAGGCCTTTAGACACCATGTCATGAAGTGGCCCTGAGGACTGAACTCTTTATGGATAATTACAAAATGGTCTTTGGGAAGTTTCCCAATGTAGTTTGCAAGGGATGAGCCACCTCCACGAGCCACTCGATCACCTCCGCTCCTTGCTGCAAACTTGTCGACTTCAATCACCTCCTGCACAAAGTTTTATGATTAGTAGCTGCATGTGTTTGTAAGAATGAATGACATGAATTGAAGGTACTTACATCCTGAACTCTATCTTCTTCTTCTCCTCTCTCTTGAAGTTGTAAATTAATGCTGGAGTGGGACATCCCACTCTGCTCGATTACTGGTGAGGAGGGAATTGTTCTTCTGTGATATGTTCATGTTCACTTGTGAGTATGTCATTGCAAACCAATTTTATTGTGTCGGCCACTGAGTCACCAAATGGCAAACACTTTTTCTCCAACAACTCAGAGGTACTATCCAAAGGACACTCTGACAAATTACAAAACAAACTTAGGCATTCATAAAGCCGTAGCCCAAATGCCTTCTCTACATCATGTAAAAACAAATATTCTTGTCCCTCGACAAGAACCACTGAAAAGTTTCAATCTCCACCTCTGGAATAGTTGCTTCTGGCTCCGAAGAGGTGGATGGCTTAGGCACTTCTTTCAACTTATCATCCACACCAAGAGGATAAGTTTTCTCAATAGCTTCTCTCTCTAATAGGAGATTCAAGGGTTCTTGAGGTGGTTCCTTTTTATCCTCGACAAAACCACCTGTAAGAAGATGAGGGATCTCATGAGGAATTGGTTCTGGTTCCTCATTCACAAAGAAAATTGTGGCAGCAATGAATGAAAGATATTTTGGACCCATCTTGCGTTTCCTATTCAATTTCCTTATAAGTGGCACAGTTTCATCAAGAAGGTGCCCTGCTTCCTCTGCAATTGCCTGGAACCGTTTCAATCGTTTTGCAAAAGCCTCATCACCTTTGTGAATGTAGGTGAGAAGGTCACATGGAACCCAAGTTCCATCATATGGTGGTATTTCAATGGAGAAACGCAATATATGAACTTGCATATATTGAAGTAGCTCCTCCAAAGCATCGGCATTCATTTGCACGGTTCCATGGAGGTCAGGAACCTTGGAGAGAAGATCATATAGGTCAATTTGACCTTTGTAATCTGAATCCTCCAAAAATTCTAGAAACTTGTGGCGTGCACTCTTAGTAGGTACAGAGGTGGAAGCCATAGCTTGCAAATGCAGACTGTTCTAACACTCAATGTGGTTGCAAAAGTGAGAAATGAGGAGAGAGGACTCCTATTTATAACTTTTCTAGAATTTTTAAGTGATGGGTTCCACTTTTTCATAGAAGTGACTTTTCCTTAAATTAAAACATAAGAGTCTTGAAAAGGAAAACTTTGACATTTGAGATCACATCAAAGGAAATAAACAATAAGAATGCTCTTTCAAGAAAAACCTTGAGAATTTACAGATACAAGTAGAATGTGGCCAAAATATCCTTGAAGCAAATGTGAAAAATTTTTCATTGCAAAAATAGGTTTGTTTACAGGTTTCACAGTATCTTTACAAAAAAGAGTTATGACAATGAAATGTCAGTTCCATCCATGCTCCAATCTGCAAGAACCTTGATTTTGTCTTCCAATCTCTTTCCAATCTGTGGACAATTCATAAAAGAGTAAAACATTTTCAAATCATGAACAATAGTGATAGAATAAGATATATATATATATATATATATATATATATATATCTATATGTATATATGGAATACAACTCTTACCTTGTTCCCTCGTATTCGAAATTTGAAATCATGAAGATCGTCATATCCCATGATAAGTAAGTGCTCTCTCAAGTTGGCCAAGTTCCAATGTTGATTAACTAAAACCACCTCCATATCATTGTTTGGTAACTTCACATTAATTTCAAATGAAGCTAAAGATCCCTCCGAGCTTTGCAAAGGTATCCACTCTCCTAGTTTACACATCCAACGATCATAATAAAATCTGATGTACAATGAGGTGCGATGTTTTAAATAGCGAAACCCTATACCTGTGTCACCAATTCTACAACGATATCTATCCCCTTTTGACAATCCTTCTACATAACCCCAGTTTTCCCCTAACAATCCTTCTACTGCTTCGTATGTAATATCTTTACATAGGAACATTGTAGGAGTTTCTACAAAAGGAATGCCTTGAAATATGAAAACAAAGCAATGGATTGGTAGAGTCCAATGAAGACCTATTGATCTAGATACGCGTGTGAATTTCAAAGAGTTATGTATGTCCATCACCATCTTACGCTTGAAAGATGATATGGACCAAAAATCAGGTTTTGGCCACTCTAAACTAAGAAGAGAGTCAACTTTGATAATCTCCAAGCTTCCATATTCACCATCTGTGGAAGGAACAATGTACTCGTGAGTGTAAAAGAAGATCCTTTCACGAATAAGTTTAGCAGGAGGTACATCTGGAAACACTAATGCCCCAATGTCTGCATGTAATGCTTTGAAAGTTCCTGTGAGACTATGAAGTGGTTGCTCTTCCACTAAACTAGAAGGAAATATGACTGTAGCAATGAAAAACATATGAGATGAGTAATCAAGACATTTAACACCATGAAGCATTGAGAAAATAGAAATACTCACAATGGATTGGATATCTAATTCTATTGGAGTTTTCTAACTTCATGGTTGAAACTGTGAAGACATGTTGTACAATAGCAACCATCCCACCATGTGTTTGCTGCTAGAAGCGTAAGAGCTTACCTTTCCAATGAAGATCCAAATTTCCACGATCTCGAACACGATGAGGACCAAGTCCAGATGGCTGCATGTACACCCATGCACCTTTGCAAAACTCTTGTGGTAGCCAACTTCCTTCCATTGTTTTGATGTTGTGGCACGTCATTGTGTGAACTTCGTCCTTTGGTCTCCTACGAGCTCTGGAGCTTTCCATGGGAGTAAGAGTTGTTGTCATTGCTGCAGAAGTTGGGAGAATGGTAGGAGGAGAAACAATGCTTCTGTTGTATGGTATGGAGGGAATAGAGGTGAAAAATATGACTTTTTGGATTTTGGGTATGAAAATGGGAGTTTGAAGAGGGAAAATAGAGTTTTTTGAGTCATTTTGAAAAAAGTCACTTTTTTAGTCCACAAACATGCACGGATTTTGAATTAGAAGTCAAAAATAGCACTTTTGACCCTGAAAAGTGATATGGAGGTCATTTAATGGTATTATGATGAGTTTTACAACTTTTAAAAAATTTTGAATTTTTGGGCCCAGCCTGATTACGAGATTTCTTCTCTCTCTAGAAGACAACCCTGAACATAGAGGAATCTTGTCCCCTCTTCCCCCTTCAGCCTAGTATTTTATAGGGTATAGACTGTGGCCACCACCCTCTTCTGATTGGTCCATCACTAATCACTCTTTGAGCTAAAAGGCCCATCCAGGGTTCACCTTTTTTCCTAATGGGTTTGAGAATGCGGTCAAAACGAATAAAACCTTTTTTAAAACTGAAAAATCTGGCGAGAAAAAGAAAAGAATGAAAATTGTTAGAGATCATGTGACAAATGTTCTAGGTTTCAATATGTCGAGCAGTTTTGAGCGCATACATTTTTGTAATGAAACGTTGAGTCAGAATGATGTTTTAAGACTATTGAAACTGAATGAAAATACATGCTTGAAACACTTTGTTTTTCAAAAACTCATGACAGAAATGAATCTGTTACTAGAACCATCTCAAATTCAGAAGATTTGTGATAGTGTTGGAGTGAGTAGGAAATAGAGCAATTTCAAAAGTTTGGTGTGAATTTTTAAAATTTAACAAAGTTAGAAGTTTTGGATTGCCTAGACCCCATCATGTAGGGAAGTTTCGGCTCTGCTTGAATAAGAAGATCACATCAGTATTTGGTGAATATAAACATATTCATGATAACATGCCTTACGAAGTAGGAAAACAAAAGTTACATTTCACTTACAATGCATTTAACAACATATGGATAGATATTATCAAACTTCAAACATACATGGTTCAGTTCTATAATATAAAAGAACATGAATGTTCTGGTCTATTGAAATTTGTAATCAAACTTGATGAAGCTGAGCTTAAAAAACATCAAAAGATGGAGAGAATAAGTATTGCACTGATGAACAAAGCTTTGGACTATAGCCTTGGGAAATTGGATACTCCGTCTCTCAAAGTACAATCAGAAATGGAGTTATGGTGGATTGGCTGTGCTCAAGTTCCATCTGAGAGCCATAAAACACTTAAATGGTTATTCTCACAGACAGACATTCCAAATGTTATCCAAAGGCATCATGCAGGAGAATTGTTGAATGTGAAAGACTACGAAAACTTTCAAGTTGAGTAGCATTTGAGTGGAGACCTAAAGACGCTCAAATGCATGTTTGGTATAAGTGGGGGAGCAAATTCTAAGTACCCTTGCTTGTACTGCATGCAATGCCCAGGCACAAATGGATGGATTTCTAGAGCTGAGGCTGAAGAGGCTCCTTCCAGACAAAATGTTATTCTTCATAACTACTCATCTTCTTCAACGATTTGGGATCCCATACTTCCAATAGCATTGACAAATGTACACATATGTACACTACATGCAGAGTTAAGAATCATTGACAAGTTGGTCCGTCTTCACTTGGATTATGCATATTCTATCAAGCCTACAACTCTTGCAGATGAGTGCATAAAAAAATGTGAATGTCTTCTTTCAGAAATGGGATTTCATGGTGGTGATGTTCATCTAAGAAAAGATCCAAAGCTTTCACAAAATAGAGGTGATGTACTACAGGATGTCTCAATGGGAGGTGCAAAAGCAAGGAGATTCTTTAGCAACCATGATGACAAACAACTAAATGCCATGTGGAATTGTTGGAAAAGATTTTGTGAGGTCACGACTAATGTAAAAAGCAAACCAGAAATAGCAAAAAAAGAGAATGGAGGTGTGGGTCAAACTAGATAATCGTTTTAAGGTCATGAGGTAGCAGGTAACATCAAAAAGTTATGTGACAAATTTCAGAAAGGCGACCATAGAGCTTATAGAAACCATCATAGAGGCATGGGGTGCCAAAGACATAACATACTACTTGGTGAGTTCCAAATATATTTTGTTCAATTTATTTATTTTTAATTGAAATAAATATCTAATGAGATTCTTCTGCTCTTCTAGCATATTCTTCTTGTGCATGGTGCATTCTTTGCAGAAAAAGAACCACTTGCCATGTGGAACACCCAAGGCATGGAAAAATCTCATTATCAAGCAAGGACAAGCTTCTTTAGGTGTACAAGGAAAGGAGGAGGAGTAACAAAGAGCAATGCCTTCAGAGAGCTTTTTGATTGGTTCTTTAGAAGACAATTACAAAGGACCTCATGCCAAATATAATAAGAAGGATGTGACTATCACCAGCCAAAATCATCATGTATCAATATCACAAAATGAAAAAGACTACATTTCAAACAGAGCTTTAATATTTGCAATGTTTTTTTATTTCTTTCATTTCATGTATGTACATTTCATGATGTATTAAGCTTTGAAAAGAAATATGTCTATTACCATCAGATGACTTTGACCAAAGAACTCTTCATGGATCAATAACAATTAATATTAGGCCATGGATCAGTTACACCAAAAAAGTTGCAATGTCTTATATCACATTGGGCAATTTTTGTATATGTACATTTGTTGAGATATAGAATTTGAAAAAAATGAGGTCATTCCTTGAGCCTCTTTACAGAGCTTGGCTCTGGCAAATCACCTCTATATCTGAGGAACTCTTTTCTCCTGTATCCATTGCATAACTTGAATAACAAAGAATGTATCCTGCCCTTGAAGCATTGAGTCCTGGGGCATATCCAAAAATTCTGAATGTAGCTTCTCTTTCAAGCAGCAAAACTCTGAAAGCATTAAAGGGTATTGGAGTAAAACCCATGTATTTTGATAGAGTCCTCAAGTAGAACAATGCAAAGTCTGGCTCCTCACTATAGTGCTTATGAATAACACAAAAAGTGTCTGGGTTCAACTTTGGAAGATAGTGGATAATAGAATGAATATCCACCTTTGCTTTTCCTTTCTCTTCTATGGCTTTTCTTGTTCCCTTCCCCCTGCCAAGGTAATTGTCTTCATCCAATAAAGTTAACTGTGGTAAAAATGAAAAACAAGGTCAGATGAAGTGCAATAAATCTTTTGGAGTCATGAAAAGTAACTTGAAACAATTAGACACAAAGCAAGAGACACGGTTGAATGAGTGGAATTCTTACAAGCAAGATATCTATAGTCACTGCTGCATGCATTTCCTAGACACGACCGATGCAAGCGATAAGGGCCAACGGAAAATATCCGATGGGCCTTATCGCTTGCATCGGTCGTGATCGATTTCTAACACTTGTAATGGAGATCTTGGACAAATCCGATAGAAGGTAGAGGTTTTGCATCGGTCCCATCTCATATCCTTAACCTAAAATACTTAAGAATATTTTCAACTGTATACCTTGACATCATCTGACTCAAGTCCAAATGCAACCAATGCAAGCGATAAGACCCAATGGAAAATATCCGATGCGCCTCATCGCTTGCATCGGTCGTGATCGACTTCTCCCAGTCTAAATGGAGACCTTAGAGAAAACCCATTGCCCGCAACTCATCTCCTTAGCCTAAGAATCATGAGAATATATCTCCTTAGCCCATCTCATATCCTTTCCTAAACACGACCGATGCAAGCGATGAGGCCCAACGGAAAATATTCGATGGGCCTTATCGCTTGCATCGGTCGTGGTCGATTTCTTTGTCTTAAGGGAGACCTTGGAGAAAACTTGTCATGAGAATATACTTTACTCTATATCTTGACACTAGAGATTTTGAATCGGTCCCATCTCATATCCTTAGCCTAAGATTCTTGAGAAAGCAAGCAAATAAGTGCCATCTCATATCCTTTCCTTAACACGACCGATGCAAGCGATGAGGTCCAACATAAAATATTCGATAGTCCTTATCGCTTGCATCGGTCATCGTCGATTTCTCACTAAAAATGGGGATCTTGGACAAAAACTAAAATTATTAAGAATATATTAAACAACATACCTTGACCTCATCTTCCTCCTCGATGAGCTCTTTTGAGTCAATACAAATTGTTCCTTTGTCCTCAGCAACATCCAAGAATGAATAGCCGCGCCCAAACGAGTATATTCCAAGTTGCTTCTGATGCTCATCAAAATCTTCATCAGCAAGTCTTGGCTTCTTTGAGATAGATTTCTCAAAGCATCTTGAAAGGGCTTCTGATGAATCTTTGAATTCTTCATTAGAAAAATCCAAATCAAGACGCATAAATTCTTCTTTTCTTTCTCCTTTCTCATTGATGAATCTCCTTGCAACTTCTTCTGACTTAGCTATAGGTGCAAGACAGTAGTCCTCCCTTAGATTGAAAAGTTCCTAAATGTAAAAAAGAGGTATAAACTCTTTTTCGGAGATAAAGTAAAAAGGTAGATTTGGGAGAAGTAGGGACTTCTCAGACACTTGAACTTCTTCAGTTGGCTCCCTTATTGCAGTCTCTGCTTTAAAAGTGGCCACATCAAAACCTTTGACCTGCTCTTCTTCTGCTTGGAGATTGATCTCCTCAACAATCTCCATGACACCTTTCATAGTTTTTGAGCTTCCCTCAAGCGTGAGCTCTAAGGAAGGCTCGACTTCAACATGAACACTTTCCTCCTTTTCAACTGAGATGTGATCGAGCCATATCAAGAAGGCAATGTTTAAAGGGAGCAACCAACAATCCTTTTCATGCTCTGGGCATAAATCAAGCTTCCCTGGCAAAGGGGAAATCCTTTTGCACTTTCTTGTGATCTTTGCCCTATCTGTTGGATCTTTCCCAAAGATGTGAGGATGGACAAAGGTTTTCTGAGAAATAGAAAGGATGTTTCCATTGATCAACCCCAAGAAAATCTCCCAGTCATCCTTAAGAAAATTTTTTGATTTCTCTAGCAGTTTTTCTTAATGATACTTGATCAGGGACGACCGATGCAAGCGATAAGGGACATCAGGGCACCTACGGACGACTCTTATCGCTTGCATTGGTTGTGTCTCTGCAAGTGCAGAGTCATTGATCATAGCTTGCAAATTATGTTTTTTCTTAATGATACTTGAGTATTTTGCATTGTAAGAACTATTTGAACTAGTATTGATTGATATTTGATGATGAATTCAAGGACGACCGATGCAAGCGATCAGGGACATCCGGGCATTTCCGGATGACTACTATCACTTGGGTCGGTCGTGTCTCTGACATTGGTAAGAGTGCTTGATCAAAAATTTTGAAAGTAGGTTTCCTTTCTTTCCTATTTCTTGCCTTAAGACTCTCACTTTGTGCAGAGTATAGCTAGGACCAAAAAGATAGCAAGGAAGTTGTACCTTGAGGGTCAGGACCAGAATGCCCAGGAGCAAAATGTCCAGGAGCCAAATTCCCAGAAGGTTCAAGGCAATGTATCAGACAAGCCTTCAAAGAAAAGGGTCAAATACCATGTAAAGTCTTTAAGGGAAATTAGAAGAGCTCAAAAGTCTATGGGATTGTTGATCCCTAGACTTCCATTTATGAGAGTTGTCAAGCAGATCTCAGCCAACCTCTGTTCTTTGGTGAAGACCTCATCCTTTGTCAATGTGAGGTGGCAAAATCAAGCACTGCTATGCCTTCAAGAAGCTGCAGAGGACTTTGCTATTGATTTTATGAATGATGCCTATTTATGTGCTGCTCATGCACATAGGGTAACACTAATGGCAAAGGATTATGTTATTGTTTCAAGAATAAGATATAAATTTGATAAATCTTTGGTTCTTATTGATCACCATGATAAAAAAGTCTTCGATATTTTAAATACACCTCCAGCTCGAGCACCCAAATCAACAGTTGTCCTTGAAGAGATCAACCCTAAGGTCACTCATGATCATGAAACTAGAACTGCAGCGAATAGTGAGGAAGAGAGGAAAAAGCAGGGATTATGTACAGAGGAAAATGTCATCTTAACCCAGATTCAAAAGTTACAGAAAGCAAATAAAGAGCTCCTTAAGAAAGGAGATGGGCAGGTAATAGTTAATGTTGCAATGCCATGGCAAAAATATTGGTTTCTTGACATTAGACCTGAAGACAACAAGATGTTGAGGGAGATTCATGTTGAAATATCAGATAGTGTGGTCAACATTTCACTCAGGTATATCTAGAGGCCTTAAAATGCTCTTGTTTTGCTTAATTTTCTAGTTCCATAACTCAGTTTTTTTTCTTGATTTGTAGGGTTCTTCTTCAACAATGTGAGGAAGCGGTTCAAAGAAAAGTATTTATTTTAGATCCTCTGGTGACACAGTGTTTTTTACATAAACATGGAGATGCCAAGTCCTTTCTAGAGGATTTTACAGAAGAGGTAGAATGTGTTATCTACCCATATATTGAAAAGTAAGTATTCATCTTCATTTTGGAAAGATATTTGTTTCATTTAAGAAAGTATATTTACATGCAACTCATTGACAGGGGCCATTGGAGTTTGATTATTGTTGACTTCAATGCATATCAAGCTCTTTTCCTCAATTCTCTTCAATCACAACATGGGAATTGCAAAGTGCAAGTTGCTATACATTTTGTTGTTCTCTATTTTAGAGCCATGCCATCCATTCTGATTTTTAGTTTACAATGCAGTGCTGCAAAGCTTCTCAAGATGCATATTGATCGGAATTTTCCTCGAATTGCTAAACTGAATGAACAAAAGCAATTTGGATACATACAAATTCATGTGCCATTGTAGAGAGACTCAACATCATGTGGCTGGAGAGTGGTTGCAAATGCTGTAAGATTCTTGGAAAGAAGGTTTTACAGTCCTGAATTGAATTTATCAGACTACCCAGATGCATGGATCATCTTGATTAGAGAGAGATCAATAAATGGCATCATGAAACATGCAATCTGCCCCTATGATCCAGACTCACCTCCACCCCCTCCACCTGATAAAAAAAAGTCTGAAGATAAAAAGAAAGGGCTTCCTATTCACTCACCATTAAAGCATGGGACAAAGAAAAAGAGTAAAGCTGAAAGCTCCAAAAAGGGACAGCAGCAACAGAGAAAACATGGCTCCAAAAATGATAGAAAGGATTGAATCATTTTTGAGTCTTAGATTGAAATCTAATGTAAAACCAACATAGGTTGGAAGATTTATTGATGTACAAATTGTATGTACTTATGCCAATCTTCATCTGGAAGATGGTCCTTGTAACCATATTTATTTGCCTTTGCAATATTTATATGCCTTGAGAAATATACAGTTGTATTGAACCTCTTGATAGTTAAACAAAAGTTCATTGCATGGTCCAATTCAATTTGTTCGTGTCACAAATATGACTGCATTGTGGGTTTCTTACTTCATTACTGTTGGAAAGTTTAAATTGGAGAGGATACAGAAGAATGTAAAGAATAAAGATTGACACGACCGATGCAAGCAATATGGGGAATCAGAGAATTTTGGATTTGCCCGTATCGCTTGCATCGGTCGTATTATCCATTTCAACATAGGATCCCCTTTTAGCAACCTTGCATGGGATGAGTTATTGCTAGTTGTTTTTATACTCATGAGTGAAATCTTTACACAATTGAAGTCTCTCCCGATAGTTTGCTAACACGACCGATGTAAGCGATACAGGCCATCCGACAAGTTCAAATTGCACTATTTGCTTGCATCGGTCGTCTTCTCTAATCTCGTCTCCTCTGTTTTATGCCTTAAGTCATGCTCTTCATATTTTGAAATATCAAACCTTGGATAAGAATTTGCACCAGGTTCTCTACCCTCTCTTATATTACTTGTTATGTGTACAATGATATTTTCTCTTGCATTTCTTGAGGATAGAAAAGATGGATAGAGTCAAATTATTTTATTGAGACTAATGTGCACCTTTGATAGACTAAAATAGATCTCTTGTTCATCTAGGATCAACTTATGCAAGTTCCTATATAATTATTTCTTAGTTGGAACCTCATCAGAATGTTATGATTAAACAAAAAAATGCCAAGATGAGTTTAGATGAAGGGGAATAATTGAAGTCAGCAATTCACTCCTGCAAATAAAAATAAAATGAAATATAAAATAAAGGACCTAAAAAATATCTTAGAATGTCTTGGTTTATATTCTTATCATGGTACAATATCCTCATCAAAATCTTGAAAGTAAATTACAAAATGCAAATATGAATTTAGACATTTAAAATTCATAATTCACCATCCTGCAAAGAAAATTCAATGGAAGTATCAATAGAAGCTTCTATTAGAGGAAGATACATTATGTAAGAATGTCAGGGCTAACTTGTTACAATCTTAAGGGTTGGAATTTAATCACCCTTGGTGGCAGACAACTAATGCAAGATAATGATTTCTCTGATCTAATGTTAACTATTGCATCATCAACTGAGAATCTACACTGTGATGATACCTCATCAAGGTATTCTAGGAGCTCCCTTACATTTCTGAGATTCCAATTTGCAGTGATAATTATTTTCCTTGATTGAAAATCTGGATGAATCAATACTTCTCAACTCAAATTCTGGATAGCTCTCCTCTGAGTCCAAAGCTATCCAAAGTCCAAGATTTTTTTTCCACCTTCTATAGTCATATCCTAGAACCAGAGATTGTCGACATATTTGATATGAGATTGAAAGAGAATTGGGACTAACTTTACATAAAATAATGTCACCTAGCTTTTGAACTTCTTTGCTATCCCATTCCCTACCTAAAACATCATCAATCTCTGAAATAGAGACTCTCCTATTCAACCACATTGTTTTTGTTTTCTGTAATAACATGTTTTTAAAGCATGCTACAAAGACATGAATAGGCAAAAACCATTGAATCTTTATCCTTCTCGAAATTCGACCTGCTGACATTGCCTTTTGGATGTCAAATCGAAAACTTGAAACTGTTGAATGATCAGGAGCATCCCAATCTAATGAAGAGATGCAAGGACCAGGTACATGTACAAGATTTCCGTAAGGACTCCTCCCTGAGTTCTGCATATTCCTTATGAAGAACTCTGAATGTTCTTGTTAAACATTCAACAGGTTGCCATTCCACAATATTGGAAAGAAAGATATCTGCAATACAAAAACATATGTTTTATTATACAAAAACAACAGGAATGATAGAGGAGCATTGTCAAACTTCACTTACAGTACGAAGGGAATTGCAGATGTTTTTCTAGAACAAGATCCTCAGTAGTGTACACATGTTGTACTCGTGCAAACCAACCGCATCTCTTCAATTTGAAACTGAGAATACGTCCCTTCCATTGGTTTCTTGTGTTGTCTCTTTTGGCACGCTTGACTTTATGGGCACCTCTGCAGCTAGGAAGCATAATTACCCATTCATTTACTTTCACTGAAAGAGATTTCCACAAAGAATCCTCTCTTCTGTTGTAAACCCCACATGAGGTTACACGATTGGAAGGACGACGAGAAGAAGAAGCCATTTGAACTTAGAAGAAGAAGAATGTTCAAAGCGAGAAATCGACGTTCACAATTTTTGGTAGTATTTATAGAGAAAAACACTTTGTACACATGGAAACTTTTGATTTGATGTAAACCCTCTCGCTGAATGATCATGAAATTTTGTGAATCCAAAAATATTTTGTATCTTCAAAAATCAAGTCCTTCTTGGAAATTCGAGAATATGCTTTGTGTAGTGTGCCAAAGTATCTTTTTTTGCATCAAACCAAAAAATTGTACACTGAATACGAGACTCTTCATCCCTTTAGCGGCGCTTTTAGACAAAATTGTATAAAAAAAAGAAATTCTTCATACGGTTAAAAGAGACAACAATGTTATACTATTGTACACGTGGAAAGGCTCTATTTGTCAATTTCCTTAATCTCTCATTAGCAAACAACCCCTTTTCGGCCGTTTTTTGCCCTAATGAAGAAATTAATGCTATTTTTAGGATGTTGATGTGTTGACACATGATATTTCTATGCCTATTGAGGCTCTTATGGATGATTCTCTTTCATACACACGACTGTTAGATTTTACTCCTTCTTTCCATATGCCACCACATAGAGAAAGTTTCTCTATTTATGCAAAAATGTCTCAGTTCCATGAGACTTCATCATCCTTAACCCATTTAATGTTGTTGGATTTGAGATGTGGTTGTGCATTTCACTAATATGTCAAAATTTAATGTGCATCATTTACACTATGTGCCTCAATTATCATGTAGTTTGATGTTAGTTGTTACATAAAGTGGTTTTCTATTCCTAGTTGTTTTGCACATCAAAGCACAATGTGGTTATTTCAAAAGAAAGAAAAGTTTGGATCACTTTTTTTTGTATCATAGAAAGATTACTTGTTAGCTTTCGCTGAATAGCCTATGGTTTATGTATGGCATGGACCTTTATGCAACATATTGAATAGTGGAATGGAATGTCTTTCTCATTTTTGATAAGATGCATAGTGACTCTTCAGTTCAGCCTTTAGATATCTTTTATACATATGTATGTGGTCCTATGCCAACAAGGTCTTTAGGTGTTTCTCTTTACTTTGTCACTTTAATGGATGATGCTACTATAAAAGTCTAGGTATATCCTAACATGTCGAAGGATGGGATATTCCTTAAATTTAGAAAAAATCTTGCTCCAATTGAGATTGAAAAAGGAATTAAGCTCAAAATTTTAGGTTTAGATAATGGAGATGAGTATGCCTCACATGAATTTAGCCTTTTCTATCAGTCTAGAGGAATTTCTAGAGACTCTCAAGCTCTTGATATCCTAGTATAGAATGGCATAGATGAGGGGGATGAATATAAGTATTTAGGATTGAGTAGTTTCTATGTTGCGTCATGCAAATCTTTCATTATTGGATCATAAGTCAAAGAGGTGCATCAATTGATATGGTCGAAAGGGAATTTTTTCTATCAATTATAGGATCTTGAACCATGATAGTGATTAGAAGTAGTGATGTCATTTTAAATGAGTGTAAGCTACATAAACAACCCATTAAGGAGGTTGAAGTGAGAAGCGTGGTGTTTGAGGATACTCTTTGTTCATTTAGCATGTATGCTACACAAATGAAGGATCATGTCAATTGGAAGCATGCCATGAAGAGTAAATTGGATTCTATTCACAAAAATGGTACTTTGGATTTGGTATATTTTCTAAAGGGCAAGAAAGGTTTACCATGTAAATGGGTATATAATCTAAGATTCACATCCAATAGTGCTTCTCCAAAGTATTAAGCAAAATAGTTGCAAAAGGTTTCATTGGTTTTGTTGGTTTCGTTGTTATGGAGGACTTAGAGCTCATACAAATGGATGTGAAAACTATTTTCTTGCATGGAGATGTTACATAAGGGATGTATATGGAACAACCAAAGGGTTATGAAATTCTTGGAAAAGAGGGTCTACTTTGCAAGTTGAAGAACAAGTTATATAGACTTAAACATTCCCCTAGACAATGTTACCAAGATTTTGATACTTTTATGAAGTCTCAAGAATATATTTACATAATAAGGATCATCGGCTCATCAATAAGAGATGATTAGATGGAATCTTGAAATTCTTGATAATTTATGTCGATGATATGTTGATTATTGGATGTCCTTTGATGAATTATCATTGCTCAAGAAGACCTTGAGTGAGACATTTGATATGAAGGATTTGGGGGATACCAAGCATATTCTTGGAATATGTAGTACTCATGATAGGATTGAGAGATGCATATATTTGTCTCAAAGTGAGTACATATCCAAAGTAGTTCACAACTTCAATAACATGGTGGAAAGACATTGAGTACATATTTAATTAAATATGTGAAGTTGAACAAGGATGATTTCCCCAAATTAAATAAGGAAAATGAATTTGTGATAAAAATTCCTTATCACTATGCTTATATTGTATTCTTATGTATGCTATGGTAGCTACGAGACCAAACATTTCATTTGCAGTGGAAGTTGCGAGCAGATATATGTATATTCTTAGCAAGAGGCATTGGGAAGCGATGAAGATGAATTTGAAATATCTGACTGGCACTAATGAAAAGTATCTATGCTTGGGTAGAGGAGATGCATCCATTATTGGTTACAGAGATTCTAATTATGCTTGCCGTGTAGAGAATGGAAAGTCTACATTAGGATATATTTTCACTTAGCTAGAGGTTCTATCTCTTGGAGATCTCATCTTCAAGACTGTACAATTGTTTCCACTACAAAAGTAGAGTATATTGTAGTTAGTGATGCATGTAAGGAAGCATTGTGGCTTTTTCATCTTGCTTGTGATATGGGTCGACCTAAGCATGCACCTCAAATTCTAAGTGATAATGAGAGTGCCATTGCTTTGGCTAAGAATCCAGTATGTCATGAAAAGACCAAGCACATTGAGGTGAGGTATCACTTCGTCAAAGAATACGTAGCCATTGAGCACATTATTCTTGAGAATGTTCATACTTGATATACTGCTACATATGCTTTTACTAGAGTTCTACCAAGGGATAGCTTTCGACACTGTTGTCACTTGATTCAAGATTTTGCATAGTTCCTTGTACATTGTGTAACATGCCCATCAAGTGGGATGTATAGTTTCTTTACTTACACAGAGGTATCCTATATGACTATTTATTTTTGCTCCCATAGTTCACTTTGGCCATATTGGCCTTTAGTGGCAAATTGTTACTATTAGTGTCCATGTGAATGTCAGGTGCCTGCTCCGATGAGCTCCCCAATTTTGGGAATGCTCCTTCACGCCGATCGATCCCTCAGAGATGTGCGCACGGAGTTCGAAGAATCCTTCGCCGCCCAGCCGCGTGGTGTCTCAAAAATGACTACCTTCTCTCTCTCTACACCCAAAATGGGTCATGGTCAAGGTTCCTCTCATGAGTGCCACTTGGCACTCATGTGAGCATCATACTCAATATGAATAAGAGGAGGGTCATACCTCTAAATACTATTCATATAGGATACTCCATGTGACATTTCCTTCCCCTTACTTCCATTTTGTCCTCAAAATGGTATTGGAAGGTCTAAAAGAAAGAGAGAAATAATAGAACCACCACTCCCACTATATCCCCATGTATAGAAATACATGGTCCTGTCTCCGTGTTGTTTCCCCATATCCTTCCCCTTAAGAAAACTCTTGGGAAGGTAAACTAAAACTGGGAAACCGTCTCTGAAGGGTGCTAACCCGCTCCCATGTGGCACTATCTTCTGAACTATCTTTCCACTTTACTAGACACTCTTTATACAAGTGACTTCTCGTCCGTTTCTCTCGAGTGCGTAGTATGCTCTCAGGCTCATGTGGAATTGATTGAACAGAAATAGGCTCTACTACCTCACTATCTGGAATGAGGTTGTCAGATTCACCCAGCCTTTTCTTAAGCCGGCTAACATGAAAAACTGGATGGATTTGACTATTCTCTGGAAGTTGGAGCTGGTAAGCCATCTTTCCTATTCTCTTAAGTATTTGGAAAGGTCCACAATACCTAGGAGATAATTTTGGACAAGGTCCCGTCTTCATGGTTTCAGACCTAGATGGAACTCTAAGATAGACTTGCTCTCCTACCTCAAAGTTGATATCTCTTCTTTGAGGGTCAGCATAGGCTCTAGCCCTATCCTGAGCTTTCCTAATGCTGTCCTTAGCAAGTCTAAGCATATCATTCATTTCTTCCAAGAAGTCCTTTGCAGCTTGAACTTTTTCATTCTGCAAGCCAACTGCATAAGGAGCCCTTGGCTGAAACCCATACATAAGCATAAATGGACTATGCCCAGTGGAAGAGTGCTTGGCACTATTATATGCAAACTCTACTATAGGTAAGTACTCTTCCCAATTAGTTTGCCTTTCATTCACATATGCTCGAAGCATATCCTCTAGGATTTGGTTGTTTGCCCATCCGACTGTGGATGCTCGGCCGTACTCATGCTAAGCTTTGTATCCAACCTTTTGAAGACCGCTCTCCAAAAGGGGCTAGTAAACTTCCTATCCCGATCAGAAACTATGTCTAAAGGAAGACCATATAATCGGTATAGGTTCTCTACAAAGAGTCTAGCCAACTCAGGTGTCTTCACTGTAGTATGTGTTGGAATAAACCTAGCCATTTTGGTTAACCTATCCACAATTACCCAGACCAAGTCGTGCCCTCTCTGTGTCTTAGGTAAACCGACTATAAAGTCCATGGAGATACTCTCCCACTTCCCATTGGGAATATCCAATGGGTGGAGTAGCCCTCCAATCCTTAATCTCTCAGCTTTGTTGACCTAGCATTTATTGCACTTAAGCACATATTCTAGGACGTCCTTATGAAGTCCAGGCCAATAAAACTGCCTCTTAACAAGATCATAAGTCTTGTTAACTCCTGGGTGTCCCGCACTAGGTGTGTCATGACACTCATATAAAATATGCCGTCTCATCTCAGTATCTCTAGGGACAAACACCTTACCTTTATATAACAGATATCCATCATGGACACTGTAATTCTTCCACTTGAATCCTTCTCGAGTACCCGTCGATACTCCATCCTCATTGGAAACCCGTATATCACGATCCCTATTCTCTATGGCTTCCCAAATCTCGGAGTATGTAGGATAAAGCCTACATTTCCCTTTAATAGACTCAAGTAGCTCACTAGTGATCTGAGTAAAACTCAGTCCATTGAGCATAGGCATGCAGCTAAGTGAATCAGCCACTACATTAAACTTTCCCTTCCTATACCTAAGCTCATAATCAAACTCTTGAAGGGTTTCTGCCCATCGGGCCTTACGACCTTTAAGGTCTGTTTGATTAGAGAGCCACTTAATGCTCTCTTGATCAAACACTATCGTAACTTTGGCACCATATAAATAATGACGCCACTTCTTCAAAGCATGGACTATTGCATACAACTCCTTCTCATAGACGGAGTAATTCTTTTGAGCCGGTTCTAATTTCTTACTCTCAAAAGCTAATGGTCGACCATCCTGTACTAAAACCACTCCTATAGCAAAATCACCCGCGTCAGTCTCAACCACAAATGGTTTATTGGGATCTGCTATATGTAAAAGTGGAGCTGTAGCAATAGCTACTTTCAACTTTTCCATACTTTGCTTCTGTTCGTCTCCCCAGTGAAAGGCTTTCCCTTTCCCTTTAAGCTGTTCCGTCATCGGGACAGCAATTTTGGCATAGTTCTTAATGAATCTTCGATAGAAACCTGATAAACCTAGGAAGATCTGCAGCTCCTCCAGGTTCCGTGGATGTGGCCATTCCATAATAGCCCTTACTTTTTCAGGATCCATCTGGATTCCATCTTGGGAGACTATATGCCCAAGGTATTTAACCTCTGTTTTGAAAAATTCACACTTTGACTCCTTAGCAAAGAGCGAATTTTCCCTTAGCACTTGAAATACTTTTTTCAAGTGTTCCAAGTGTTCTTGTTCTGATGCACTATAGATCAGAATGTCATCTAAAAAATCTACTACAAAGTGTCCTAGATAAGGCCGTAAAACACTATTCATGAGTTTCATGAAAGTGGCGGGAGCATTGGTGAGACCAAAAGGCATCACCAAAAACTCATAGTGCCCATATCTAGTCCTAAATGCAGTCTTAGGGACATCCTCTGCCCTAATCCTGATCTGATGATATCCTGATCTAAGGTCAAGCTTGGTAAAATACCGAGCTTGATGTAACTGATCAAATAGATCTTCCAACCTAGGCATTGGAAATCTATTTTTGATAGTTACCTTGTTAAGTGCTCTATAATCTATACATAGTCTCATAGAGCCATCTTTCTTTTTAACTAGGAGCATTGGCGATGCCCATGGTGAGTTACTAGGTTTGATAAAGCCTTTATCTAAATAATCCTGCAATTGCTTCTCAACCTCCTCATGCTGAGAAACACTAAGCCTATAAGGAGGTCTACAAATAGGGTTAGTGTTAGTAACAACTTCTATGGCATGGTCAATGTCCCCTCTCTCAGGTGGTATCCCTCTAGGTAAGTCAGTGGGAAAAACATCTCTAAATTCAAACATAAGATCCTTAAAACTTTTAACTACACACTCTTGCAAAAAAGAATAGTAGAAAGTCCTGTTCATATTTACATTCAAAGCATGAAAATATACATCAGATGAGCTGTCTGTACAATGCTCCATATCATGACTATACAATAAAAACATATCCTGTACATGCTGTGAACAACAGAGACTATACAACTCTAATGATGAGATGAGAGGTGCACTAGGTACATCTCTCTCTCCCTGAATATAAACTGTACTTCCATTCTTTTCAAACTCGAGTGTGTTATTTTGATAGCTGCGTTTAAGTGTATCTCCCAACCCCCATAGCCACTCTCTTCCTAAGACTAGATCTGTCCTCTCCATGTTCATAATTTGGAAGTCCATATGATCTGTATAATCCTGCATCTTGACTTCCAAATTGGATACCATAGTATCCCATATTCTTTTATCTTGCCCTTGCATCATAGATACAATGTATTTATGTGCACTAGGCTGTTGGGGAATCTTCAATTTCTTGACCAAAGCATAGTTAATGAAATTATGAGTGGCAGAGTCATCTATCATGACTCGCACCCTGGTCCCGTATACACTACCATGTAGCTTGACCAAGTCATGTGGTCCAAACTGCGGTGACCACAATGACTGAGTCAAACAACACGTGTGCTCTATATCCTCGTGCATCACCTCCACTCCCTTGCAGCTAGAGCTGCCATGAATGGGAAGGGTCTGCACTAGGTGGACCGCCTTTTTGCCCCTTTCAGGAGCCGTACTAGACTCTGGTCCTTTCTTCTTTTCTTCCCCCTTCTTGAGTGGACAGTTCCACTGTGAGTGGCTAGGGGATAGGCACCTAAAACACAGGTTCTCTCTTTTGGCCTTCTCAAACTAATCTGTGGATAGCTTAGGCCCTTGTGATCTTTGTTTTTTAATAAAAACCTTGTTTTTCCCAAAAGGCAACTTTTTCTTAAATTTAGTGGTGCTAAGAGGTTTAAGGGGCTGATCTGTCTCCATAGGAGTATACTGAGGACGGTTATGGTCCTCATATATCTGTGCATATTTGATCGCCTCCTCAAACGTCTTAGGCGCATTCCTCCTGACTTCCCTCTTTATGGCTTTATCCAAGCCCCTAACAAACCCTCTGGTCTTCTGAAAATCATCTAGACCCTTAAGCTTCAAAGTGATCTCTCTATAGTGGGATAGATAGACTGAAAGAGGCCTACCTCTTTGAGTAATCCTATCCCACTCATCCCAATTCCTCTCCTCTTCATTTTCAGGAAGAAACTCTTTTAGGAAAAGAGTTTCAAACTGAGTCCAGTCACTAGGGATAGAGTTCGCTTCCTTAAGACTCATCCACCACTTATAAGCACGCGGGCCGAGGGAGAGACTCGCCTCTAGCACACGATACTCAGGTGGGGTGCCCTTCAATTGATGCAAATCTTGCCACTTTTGTAAAAAAGTGTAGATTGCATCCTTATTCCTGTCTCGGTCATCCCCCGTGAAGGTTGGTGGCTTCAAGTCTTTCAGGAGGGGAGCTTTCCTAGAGCTCTCTCCTTTATACTTACTAGGAAGAGAAGTCTCTTTCCTAGTAATCTCTAGAAGAATGATAGGAGTCTCTCTTTCCTTCCTAGCTAGGAAAGAGGTGACACTAGTCTCAAGGGAGATCATTTGAGACTTAAGTTGCTGTATAAGAGATGTAATGCTACCCAAATCTTTCTCTAACTTAAGGGTTTGCTCTTTCAAGTCAATGAATTGGTCACAAGTGACAAATTCATCTATAAGCTCTTCATAAGTATACTCTTGCTGTGAAGGCTCTTTTTCTTCTATATTCTCTTCTATTTCTTGTTCTAACTCTACTTCTTCCATCCTAGCATCTTGATCCTCTAGTTGCTCTCTAGGTGGAGAAGTGGTCTCAACTACTTGATTACCTTTAGTTTCCATGTTTAAGTACCCTTCCCCCGTTTGCTAACTAGAGAGTATGAAAATGAATGGAAGTAGAGTTTAAATATGCAAGAAGAAGAGAAATACAACACAAGAGCACTTCCCTGATACAAAGTAGAGTTGCGGAATCTAAATCCAGGTGGTCCTTGATGCTTCAAGCCGCTGATTTTGATTCCTCGCCAGTCCCAAAAGAAAATTGGAAATGTCCGGTTGGTCCGGGGAGGTTCTAGACACCATAAACCATCCAAAATAACACCAAAAGTGCGTAGGAAAAGCCTCAAACGGGCAAACTGAATGCAGCTGAACAATTTCAGAGATTTTCCAATCCTCGCCAGTCCACAAATTGTTGCCCAGCACCTGCTTTAAAAATTTGAGACAATCCCAAGTGAAAAAATTGGATTTGGAGTCCGGATGAAGAAAAACTAGGCCCGGGAGTGGCCGCCTAGTTCCTGCTGAAGCGCTGCAGAGAGATTTTGGTAGGGCAAATCTCTTCCAAATCCAACACCGATGGTCTCTGAGCGAAGCTTGAAAGCGTAGCTTCGAAACGTGACCAAGCTTTTTGAAATCTGATTTGATATGAAGAAGATATGGTCCGGAGAAGTGAGGTATGTCACCGGTGGGAAGTGAAAAACTTCATCTTCATGAATAGATAGGTTTGGAAAGCTCAAAACTGAGGAATGAAAGCTTCTTTCACCAAACCAACACCCCCCATCCCATAACCACAGCCCATAATACATATATCCCTCATGATTCTTACAAAATCTTGATCTAGATCATAGATTTGTAGCTCCAAAGTTTAGGAAAAACTCGAAATTTTCTTGCTCTCAAAAGCTCATTGCTACCATCTTCGAAAATTTCTGAACTGTCACGAAAGGGGCCTTTTATCCCACATGAGCGCGCAAGAATCGGAGGAAGTCCCTATAAAGCTAAGAGCATGAGATGCTCTATTCCACCTTGGAGTGGGGAGGGAGGAGCAAAGCTCCCCCTCGTGGGCTGGCGGACGCCTGGTGCTCCTGCGTGAGTCTCTGCGCCTGTGGGCCGTCTCTGATCGCGGGCGGCGATTGCCTCGTTTGATGTACTGTGGGCCGTCCGTCGGTTCTTGATGATCGTTGTCCCGTTCGCCGTCTGGCTCCGATACCAATGTCAGGCGCCTGCTCCGATGAGCTCCCCAATTTTGGGAATGCTCCTTCACGCCGATCGATCCCTCAGAGATGTGCGCACGGAGTTCGAAGAATCCTTCGCCGCCCAGCCGCGTGGTGTCTCAAAAATGACTACCTTCTCTCTCTCTACACCCAAAATGGGTCATGGTCAAGGTTCCTCTCATGAGTGCCACTTGGCACTCATGTGAGCATCATACTCAATATGAATAAGAGGAGGGTCATACCTCTAAATACTATTCATATAGGATACTCCATGTGACAGTGAAAGTCCAAATGGCTACCACAAGCTTTTGTATAAGTTCTTTGATAAAACATATAGTGGAGTGTGAACGAGAGACTATAAGTTCAACTGCATTTGTAAAACCTAGCATATTTGAGTTTCGGATCTTTGTGTACTCAATAGTTTTTGTGTATTCTATAGGTCTATCTAGAGTACCTTGCAAGTCATTTAGAGCTTGGTTTTCTTCTTTGAGAGCATCTTCTTGAGGTTTTCTTAAAGAAAAACCCACCATGGTGCATTGCTAGCACACTACTTCACAAATGAGATCAAAATCTCAATAATGATATATTTAGAATGCCAAAGAAACATCAATTTTGTGAATGAGAGATGTGATGATGCATTCCCCATCAATTTGGCTGCTCTTCTTCGTGAAAATCATAAGTTTTCCTTTTTCTATATATTTGAATTTCCCATCCATTATATCGATATGCTTTCAAGATTTGAGCTTGGTTTCCAACTCTATTTTGGGTTATAGAGGTCAATAGAGAATATTCTATGATGATTTTTGCTTACTTCATAGCCTATTATCATTTGGATAATTATTGCATCAATCCAAAATTTAATCTATGAGTGTAGAGCAAGGTTGAAAGTGCATCTAATATGAGCAGAAAGGTTTGAGTCATTCTAAAATCTGTATTCTTTAAGTTTTATTTTCGTGCAAAATGCCTTATTCCCACCTTGGTTTTCACATACTCTCCCTATCAAAAATGAATTTACTAAAGGGTTTGGGCTTACCTGAATTCTTATAACACGCTTATTCTTTTGTACTCCAAATAGTATCGCCGAACTCTTTTCTTTAGGTCATTGCTAGTGACTTGCTAATAAAAAGGAATTGGGAAGAGTTCATTTTTCTCATATTGATTGTGTATTGAACTTCGGGGCTGACATGTTATAATAAATGATATCGAAGATGATAGAGAGTTGGAAACGCTTTTCATAAGAGAGAAGCAAGGGATTGTTGCCGTAACGGTAGTTAGTCGGAGCTTCAAAATAGAGGGCTGCCTTGAAACATGCATTTCTCTTCCTTATGCATTAACAAAAGCGGCCAAGAAAGTTGGGTTGCTACATTGACCCTAAAATTCCAGAAGTAATATCAAATAGATGTGTGTTATATCCAACTTGATGCGAATAACAAAGATCGAGTCCAAGGACTTCATCATAAGTATCAAGGCAACTCGTGATGAGGAATATAAAAAAATCTTCTTCATTTTTTTTTATAAAGGAAGTTCGGCAATAGCCTACTCTCCCGGACTTGAATTAAATTAAGAAACAAAGGTACAAAAGAAGGGGACTAGTGCCCACGGGACCCCCCAAATCCCACAAAGCAGGGGAGGCTTGGTTGATTCCTAGGTTGCATTACAAAGAAGGTTGATCACCCTCTCGTCGCCCTCATGCGGGACCCACTTGGGTTTGAGCTTGTTGTTGATCAAAAGGAGGACTTGATGGTGCCTGAAGGGGGGGGATTTCTTACTGTTGACAATCCTTTTGCCAAGGAGGAATAGAGATTTTTCAATCGACCACTCCCTGGGGGGGTCGCCGAAGTTGAGAGCACACCGCTCCCGCCAAATTTTCCACAGGACTTCCCCTCTGATTGCGTTCCAGAGAGCCGCATAGCATCCAATCGCTTCTCCCAAAAGGACTTGTTTCCAACTAAGCTGTTTCTGAACTCTGATTTTCAGTCCAACCATCTGCCAGATTCTGTAGGAGTTGGGGCAAGTAAGGAAGATGTGTGGGACATCTTCGATTGCACGGTGGCAGCGTTTGCACCACGGAGGGATCCCACAAATTTTGCTTGCCTTATGGTTAGTCCAAATTCCTCGATGAAGAATTTGCCATAAGAGGACAGACTTCTTAATCTCTATAAGTGGGTGCCAGATACCCATGAATTTCATGTCCCACCGAAGCCGCGTCCAAGACAGGCACCACTTCTTGTTGAGGCTGATCTGGAGGTCAGTCGTTTCTTTGATGTTCGGGATTTTGAGTAGGCTATTTCCATTGTGCCATTTGAGACCACGCACGTTCGGAGCATCATGTCCCATGAGAAGGCGAGTTTTGTGACGATCCCAAGCGAGGCATCTGCTTTGCAAGGTGTTCCATTCTTCGTAGGAGATGTTTATGCGAGGGTCAATATCCTCGTAGTTGATCCAGCTGTTGGTGTCATGTTTCCATAGGTGTTTCCATTTTTTGAATCCTTTGTTCCATAACTTCTTGGCATTTTGAATGTTCCACGACTCCACACTCCGGATGCCATGTATCGGAAACCAGATAGAGTCGTTTTGTCTGATTCCGGCCGCCCACTTCCAGTCCTCACTAATTCTTGTGAAGCTTTTGACTTTATTCCAGCCCTTCCAAAGAGAGCATACGAGATTGGAGCCTTTCGGGAAGACAGGTATCGGGGAGAATAGCAGGGTCATGATGTCAAGGTTCTTCCAGTTCGGGGACCCCGTGAGGGCCAACTCATTTTTGTTTCTGAAGATCAGCTTGGCCCATGAGGCCTCCCTATTGCACCAAGCTTTAATCATCCATTTGGCTGCCAGTTTGTTAGCCATACACCCAATGTCCAGGATGCCAAGCCCCCCGCTATCTCTAGGGCTGGTGCAGATGGCCCATTTGATTTTAGGCACCCCCCTTCTGTTATGATCACCCGTCCAAAGAAAGTTTCTGCAGATGCTATTCAGTTTGGACAGGCCTTGCTCATTCGGTCTCCAGCAAGAAAGGAAATAGATGGTAGACGAGAGGAGGAACGTGTTGATAACCATCGCCCGTCCAGCGAGATTGATTTGCATGCCTCTCCAGTAATTGAGCTTGTTTTCAAGTTTGGCCAGCACCCAGTTCCATCGCTGCTCCATAGAGACGCCAAACCCCAAGGGGATTCCAAGCAGCCGAAAGATTTGGCCCTGCGGAATGATTTGACAGCCATGATCAAAGAGAAGGCCAGGTTGATGTCCCACAATGGCCCTCAAGGCGGTCTTATTGTGGTTGATTTTGGATCCAGAGGCCTCACAAAAGGTATCAAGACACCTCCAGAAAGTCTCCAGGCTGGTATTATCATTGTGAACGAACGCGTTCATATCGTCGGCAAAAAGTCTCATGATGATTTGACTGTGGTCGTGAGGTAGCTGGAGGCCTTTGATATTGCCAGCCTCCACATGATGAGCCACAAGTCTGCTCAGCCCCTCAGTGGCGATGGCAAAGAGAAGGGGGGCAAGAGGGCATCCTTGTCTAATAGATCTTTTAAGATGGATCGCCTTCGAAAGTTTGCCGTTAACGTTAATTTGGGTCGTTGCGTTGCCGAGAAGGGTCGCGATCATCTTGGTGAATTTCTGACTACATCCGAGGTCTTGGAGCGACTGCAGAATATAGTCCCATTCTAGCCTATCGTAGGCTTTGTCAAAGTCGATCTTGAGGAAGACCACATCTTGATTAGACTCATTTGCAAATTGAATACCTTCCCAAATATCCATAATGGTTTCCAGGATGGACCTGCCTTTGATGAAACCTTTTTGGTCCTCACTAAGCCAAGATCTCAGGTGGCACGCAAGTCTGTTGGCAATGACTTTGGCGACGATCTTGTATCTTGTTTGGAGCATCGTAATTGGCCGCCAGTTCTCGATTCTGTTTTTTTCCCCCTTCTTGTGAATCAGCTTGATAATTCCGTTATTTATACAAGAAGGAAGAGCACCAAATTTTAGAGCTTCTTGCCAAACCATCCGAAGAGGGGTGGCAACCACCAGCTTGAAGGATTTAAAAAACTCGTTGGTGAGTCCGTCGGGTCCCGGGCTTTTACCGAGAGGGAGGGCATCAATGACCTCAATGATTTCTGATTCAGAGATCGGGGCATGAAGCAGGGAGTGGAGGTTGGGTGGTATTCTCCGGGGGGAAACCCTAGAAATGGCAGCCATGCAGTCCCTTCTATGGTGGGAGAGGGGGTTCGAGGTTCCCAGGAGTCTCGTGAAGTGCCCTTCGATGATGCCAAAATTATCTTCTTCCGAGTTGCATACATTGCCATGTGGGTCTAGCAGTAGGGGAATCGTCTCTCTGTTGTGTTTCCTTTTAAGGATACTGCACATCTCTTTGGTGGGTTTGTCGGCTTTTCCAGCCCACCACTCCTTGAAGAAGATTTGCAAGTTTTTCCTTTGTATTTCTTCCTCGTATCTCAACGCTGCTCTGATTTTTCGGAGACCTTTCTGGGCTTGGTGTTTTCCTTTGTTCACTTCCTCCTCGAGTCGCCAGAGTCTGTGGTAAAGCGCTTCCCTACGAGCCCGCCGCACTGTCTCGAGCATCTTCTTAGTTCTGATCATGATCTTGCGTGACTTGTCGACCGCACTTCTCCAGCACTTGGCTGGGGCCAAGCCAGAGGCGAACGCCACCTTCCACACATCGGCAATCTCTTGATGGACGGAGGGGAGAGAGAAGGTGGAAGCGTTGGCATGGAACCACGGAGCCTTGTGGGTCCTGTTGGAAGGCTGAAAAGTGATAACGATCGGGTAGTGATCAGAGATGGTGAGGTCAGTACGTTGCGTGATGGAAGGGTGGCCCCACAGATGAGTAAAGCTCTCAGAGATGTAGCATCTATCAAGTCTAGCTTTCCTCAGATCCTCGCCCGCTTGGAGATTCGACCAGGAAAAGCCATTCGAGTCTTTGAATTCGACCAGATCCAAGTGGAGTTTGGTCATGTCCCACGTTTCTTTCTCCCGACTGTCGATGACCCTGCCCTTGCCCATCCATCTGTCCATAGGGTCCTCCACCATGTTGAAGTCTCCACATATAAGCACGTTGTGGGGAAGCGAGTCAAGAGAAGTCCAAGTGTTCACCCTCTCCAAATCCCCGTAAGGGGCGTACAAAGAAACCATAGTAACACAGAGGGGAGCACCAAAAGAAACCGCAATCCAGCGGTGATTTACATCTTCAATGGAGTTCTCAAGCTTTTCATGCCAGGGTTGTTTAACACCGATAGCCGTTCCACCGGACCCCCGCTGGTGTTTTGTTGGGATCCACACATGGGCCGAGGAAACCTGTCTGAGCCGTTTCAGAAGGTCTTCTCCGTCAATTTTAAGCTCTTGAATGCATATAATGTCTGGTTTTAAGCTAATGTCGCGGAGCCATTGACCAATGATGGCCGCTCTTGAGGGGTCGGTTAGCCCCCTAGCATTTAGCGAGATGACAATCATTTTTGTATTGATCCCTCTTTGCGGGAGGGAGCCTTGTCCTTTCTTCTCTTGGCTTCATCTTTCTTTTTCGCTGGGATCTGATCCCGACTTAGAAATCGGTTCTTATGGGGGCTTTTCCAGGGTAACTCCAAAGGCTGTTTCCCTTTGCGGGATGCCCCCCGCTGGGGAGAATTGGGCCCCGTGCTCGGCATCGTTTCCGGGATCGTCGATCCAATGATGGAACTTTCACTATCCATGTTGTCTTCATTATTAGTAGTGAAGCCATCTTCTTTGCTTGTAGTGTAGCCCTCCTGGGGGGTTTCTTTGTTGTCCGGGATCTCTAGGGCTACGTCGTAGTTGTCTACTACAGGTGGCTTCCCACCTGGGTAGTCGAGCTCGTTGATCTCCTTTCCAAGATTGCAATACAAGTTGTTGTGTGGGGTAATTGGCAGGTTGTTCCTCTCACCGTTGGCCCTCGGACTTCTTTTCCTTCTTCTTCTAACTTCAGTAAAGCCATCGGCGTCAGCTTGTGGATTGAGGAGGCCCTTGCCTTCCCCTTCCTTGGTCAAGTGGGTCAAGTCGTCAAGGTTATCTTGAGCAGTTTTGGAGGCTTCTTGGAATCGCTTGTTTTTTTGCCTGAGAGGGCAGTCTTTAATCCTGTGACCTTGCTGGCCACAACGAAAGCACGCGTTGGGGAGGTTTTTGTAGGTGATATCCTGCTCCCAAACATCTCCTTCACCCATGTCCACTTTGATCGTTGATGGAAGCGGCGAACTGAGGTCGGCCTCGACGCAGATTTGTGGGTGCCATCTAGCATTGAACGAGTGTCTTGCACCCTCATAGATGAGACCACCAATGTCTTCTCGTGAAGCCAACGGCTTGCCGATAGGGGAGACTATGTCCCACACGAAGTTGTACAAGAAATATGGGAGGTTAGGGAGCTCAACCCAAAGAGGGTACCGAAGTGATTTCGATTTGTCGGGGGTAAAGTCCGGGGACCATCTGAATAAGCACAGGGTCGTCCGACCGAGCTGCCAGGTGCCAACGCTTAGGGCTTGGAACGCCATCTCTTCGTTTTCAAAGACAAGCAGCATGTGGTTTGCTGGTAAGAACTGACATTTGCTGACAATTAGTCCTCGAGGGAACCACTCTTTTCGAAGCCATTGTCGCACGAATTCGAGCGGGGGCCTAGGGCCAAACACTTGGCCGACGAGGCAAACTTTCTTGAGCTCCTCCTGAGCAGACAGAACTGCGGGTCTACTGAGGGACACGATGGGGGATTCCACACTTTCGGGTGCCCCAGGGGCGGCACATGACCCCCCCTCCAGCAGAGCGGCCAGAGTGCCGGTCTCCCCAGGGGGGGGGGCCCGATTACTTTTCACGAGAGAGGACGAAGCCACATCCATGGCCGAAGGAACTTGCACCACTTTTAATTTCCCTCCAACATAGAGAGAAAGCAGACCACGGACAAGGAAAACTCCCCCCACCGATCACATCGCATCCAAATACTCCGCTTTTCAGGGAAAAACAAAGGGGCAAAAAATCCCACAAAACAAAGGGGCAGAAAATCCCACAAAAGAGGGGAGCACACTTCTACTTTTTTGAAACTTTTCTAATTTTTTTCTTCTTTTTTGTTCTTCTTCTTCTTTTTTCTCTTTTTTCTTCTCTTTTTTTTTTTTTTCTCTTCTTCTTCTTCTTTCTTTTTTTTTTTCTTTCTCTTTTTTTTTTTTTCTTTTTTTTTTTTCTCTTCTTTTCTAATTCAAGCAATGAAAACCTTCCAAACTTTTAACCTCCTGAAATTTAAACTTTCGGTCGCTCGCCAACGACCACCTTTTTCATTAGCTCTCCTTCTTTCCTTTTTTAATTTTCTTTTTTTCTCTTTTTTTCTTCTTCCTTTTCTTTTATCTTTCTTTTCTCTCTCTTTTTTTTAAATTCTGACGCTACGACCACGAGAACTAGCTGAAGGGGAAGGAGCTAAACTAATACTTTTCGATTTCTCTTTCTAAAAGGGAGCACTGCAGACGGCGACTGACAAGTAACTAGAGAGAACTCCGCGACGGTCAGGAAACCAGGAGTCCACGAGGAGAGCGGAGCACCACTCACACACAAACCTTCTTTCAGTCAGTCGCCAAACTCCCGCCCGAAGCCCTGTCAGTCGCTTCTTTCAATGAGTCGGCTATGAGGTATTTAGTTTCCCGCGCGCCACATGGAGGCGGCGCAGGCGGCGCGGTCGGTACAGAGGACAACGCCTGACCAGAAGAAAATAGGGCGCCACGTGGAGGCGGCGCAGGCGGCGCGGTCGGTACAGAGGACAACGCCTGACCAGAAGAAACCAGTTCGCAGACAATCGCCGGTTGGATGTCGATCGCTTGGTTAGTTGTCGATCGCGACCGATAGAACTCGGTTGGATGTCGATCGCTTGGAGAACTCGGTTGGACGTCGATCGCCAGGAGACCACGACGGACAGGAGAACTCGGTTGGATGTCGATCGCCCGGTTAGTTGTCGATCGCGACCGATAGAAGGATCGCGACGGACAACAGGATCAAACGCGACCGACAGAAGGAGCAATCGCAGCCGCACACACACCACGTATCCGGCAGCAGTTGATGGACGCCCGACAGCTACGCCCGTCAGCAGCAGCACTCAAACTCCGTCAGCTACGCCCGTCAGCAGCAGCCATCACCCGACAGCAACGCCCGTCAGCCCGTCAGCAGCCCGCAGAGTAAAGGATCCGACCAGAAAAAGAACTTTAATATAGGTATTCTTTCCCAAGAAGCCGCAAATATTTTTTTGAAAGCAAGCTTCGAAAAAGAAAATCAGTGATAGGATGGCTTTACAGAAAAATGGATATGAGGGTACTGTTCATTTGGATATGAAAATCGTGCACCCTTGTTTGAAAGAGGATGCTAACTTTGAACATGAAAAGATTTAAGAACTACAAAAGAGGAATCTCGAGCGTTCGATAGAGAGCATGCAATGAAAGATATGTCGATGGAGCAATTCCGCTTTCATCAAAAGATTTACGCCGCTTCGCCATGGATCTGCATGGAAATGACTTGATGGAATGATCAAGCTCTCGGGTTCAGAAATGCAGACAGTGTTAGATAGCAAACGAGAAAGACTTTTCCAGGCTAAACTATTTTATGTTTCGAACCAACAGATCCTATTGCCCTCAGTGAGTTGAACATTTTCTGTTCATTTTCTGTTTTATGGGATCCATGATGATCTGAGGAATTCATGCGAACAGAATTTCTCTAAACTGACAGACGTATAGAGAATAGCCGCGGCATAAGATAAAAGTATTCGATGGAAATGGAGTACGTTTCCATTTGTATCGGGAAGGGAATTCTTTGTACGAACGAATCCACAGAGTTGCTAAATCAGAGTCAAATTGTAACGCTAGTCGTCTCTAGACGTTAAGTTCTGAGAAATAACTTTTGTTTTTTTTATTACAGATTCCAAATATTCGACATCCACCGCCAACACGCACTCTGCCATTAGTTCAATGGAAGTCGGTGCGCACAGATCTTTCAGCTTCCGAAAATCCACAAACAGACAAGCACATTGTTAGGCGTCTTGAAAACATAAAAAACTTTTGACAAATAAGTGGGGGTATGTTCACTCTTTATTGCAAAAACCTCGTGCGTTCTCTTATCTTCATGAGTGTTTGAATGTTCCATACTTGGATCCGTGAGCAGTGAGAAGTTTGATCAAGATTCAAGACTACCTGTTCGCTTTGTCGTATTGGTGATGCATCGCTTCACGTAGGACTGCAATTCCAATGCCGTTCTCCATAGTATCATCTGAAGATCCGGGATTCAGAAGAGCACTCGATTACATGTTTGTCATATTAAAAACATAATGCATCATTGATACTTCTGTTAGTTTTGAGGCTCAGAACACAAAGTTTCGTTTTCTCACTTTCAGGGGATGTTGGGAATCACCAAATGACAGAAAAGTATACTGCAGATATCTAAATAATTCATATATTGCTAGTATTTTAACAGCCGCAGTCATGCAGAAGCGTACCTGGTCATTGATACTCCCCAAGATTTGGAAGAAAGCATTACGATCTGCGAGAACAGCTCTTTAAAGAAATGGGGAAATGGGACACAAGATATTACCATGCATCCCTCAACTTTCACTATAAACAAGAACATGAGGTCATACAGAATATGAGTATAAAAAGGAAGCATTTTTTTAACTTTTTCATGTTTTTAAAGCAGACTAATGCTTTTCGTTCAAATAGGAAGCCCTTTTTTAACGGGAGTCAGTAGAACTGTGAATCCAAAAATTACGTGCTGGATGCATATATCCTGACAGTTCCTGACATGTGCAGCTGAATTGTGCAAAGCAAAATATTTTCCCTGACAAACGCCTTTCAAACAGATCTGGATTAGCGCTAATGATACTACTGAAATGAGTAAATCAGAATCTTTTAGGCACTCCAGAAGAACAGTATTTTGCTGCGATCAGTTTATTACTTTCCGTGTTTTCTTTTCGATTTTTCCACTGGAACTCGAAAGAGCATTTTTTTTTTTTTTTTTTTGAAAGTACAAGTAAGTTGAAATGTCGAGCCGGACGGCAATTGAACCCAGACACTCTGCCCCACTGCGTTCAATGCAAACCGCTACACCACACCCTCGAAAAAGCATTTTGCCCAAATCCAGCATGTAAACATCCGTCTTCAGAATAAAATTCATTACTACGAACATCTTCGGCACAGTTCTTTCATCCAATTCAAATCTTTGATCCTATTCATGCCCACACTGTGCAATCAACGGGTGGATAGCTTATTAACAACGCTCGCAGTATTTGATATCTACTGCCAACCTGCACTCTACCATTGACCACAAGATATCTTCCACAAAACTGGATACCTATCTCCAACAATCGCTGCAAACTATTGGATGTAGAAGGAATATATCTTCCACATTACTGGATACCTATCTCCAACAATCGCTGCAAACTATTCGATGTGCAAAGATATCTTCCACAATACTGGATTACCTATCTCCAACGATCGCTGCAAACTATTCAATGTAGATAGTTGCATGAAAATCTCTTCCAAACTCCGAAAATGCACAAACATGGAAACAGATTTTCGTCATCTTTCTTGACTTTTTCGAGTGCTTCGAGAAAACTTAGCTCTTATCTTTACACTTACATGAATGCCGCAAACTGGTGCAAAGGTTAATGGAAGACCACCTTCGTGAATGAGTCATATTTCTGTTCGTCTAATGTTGGCGTCTGTTCATTGACGCTTCGTAGGACGCAAAGGAAAGCATGAGGAATCAGGATCCCCGACCACAAATATTGAGAGACATGGTAAACGTGAAAACGAAAAAAAAAGGACATCGAAAAGCAATCACCTATCTTTGTACACCAATACATGGGAAAATACAGATGAGGGAAACCTAACGGCATACAAAATCAATCGGTCCATTGTATCTGTATACTGTGAAGTCACATGAATATCATACTATATCTTTTCTTTGTCGAATCTTATGCAGTTTTGTCCGCTTGAGGACCCGCCTGCTTTGTCGTTCTCTCATCGTCTCTCAGCATTGTCTCCTATCTCCCTACCCTGATGGAATGATGCAGGCAAAAAGGGAGCGCGAATATATTTTGTGACAATTCTCTCTCTCTCTCTCTCTCTCTCTCTCTCTCTCTATATATATATATATATATATATATATATATATATATATATATATATATATATATGACTTTATCTCTCTGTTTCTATCTCTCTAGCTCAATTTCTCTCACTTTTGGCTTAAGGATGTTAATTACTGTATAAAACATGGATTCGAAGGCTCATTTGCATAGAGTTTAAGGGACCGAACTCTCGTGAGATTTAATGTTTATGAACTCGTATTTGAAGGTCTTCTAAACCTTGGGACTCATATTTATAGGGATAGTTACTCTAATCCTTAGAGAATCCTTATTTACCTCTAGACTTGTACATACAAGCTTAAAGGCTCATGTTTTAGAAATCCATGTGAGGCCCATGTGATTGCACACACTCGAGAATTTTAGAGCTCTCCTTTAAGCTCTCTAAGAAATATCCTATTTTTTCATATTTTTGGGTGCCTCTTTCAGGAGATAATGACTTAAGCATTACTTTAATATTTCATTTAATTTTGGAATTAAATTTCTTAACCACGCATACATATTACTTCATTATTTCCTCATACCCTATGAATACATTTTCTATTCATCTATTGGTATTACTATATTATTCTTCCAACTATAGTGCATAACAAAAAATATTATAATAATAAGGCATGAGTGGCCCATCCACGTCTCCATGTTATTCTCTCCAAAGTAATTTTATTGTAAAATGCTTTTTTTGCCCTTCCTCCATCTTTCTTCCCTTGGAATTTGAGCTTCAATACATGAACATCATTTGAACTTTTGGTCGTGCTATTGCTCACAATTCGTCACTACCTTTGATGTAGAGATGGTGAACGCCATACAGATATAGTTAATAAGATGAGAGTTTATCATCTCCACATTGATTTGATGCACATTATGCACCATTCTAAAGCAAAAAAAAAAAAAAAGAAAAACCAAAAAAGATTAGGCTTAACATGATGCAAATGGAGATCATGAGGGAACACGGTTTTCAACATATAAACATATGGTGTGATGGCCATATGTGACAACCTTCTGCAATACAAAGACCAACACCTTGCTTCTCGAACCCTACATAGTTTGTCTCTCATGTCAAAGATGGCCATAATGGACCATTTGGATATATGAATGCTCAATATTTGTCTTGGCATTTTGAAGAGTAACAAGATAAAAATATACAACGGTCCAAAGAACATGAGGAATGCATGAAAGAGTTCAGCATAGAACATGGTGTATGTTTTTGAATAGCGAAGGTAACTCATATCTCATTTCAAATGTTGTCTTCATAAGTAATTATGTAATTTAAGACGTGACAAGGGACACATTATCCCAAGCTTAAAGATTCCTTCCTTTCTAAAATATGTAATTATGTAATTTAAGACGTGACAAGGGACACATTATCCCAAGCTTAAAGATTCCTTCCTTTTCATCACCAATACCTTACGATTCAATTATTTGGAAAGCATGTCCATCCTTTTTCTTAGAACATATTCTGGTCCATTGTCTTCTTTACTATCTATGGCCGAACATCTTTAAAAGTCTCTTCTGAATAATTTCATCTATAGATGAGTTAGGCAAGCTTGAGAAATTCAAGGCACTCAAACAACATACTGTGGAAGATTTTCTTGAGAATTCTAAGGTTGATGTGGATTATATTAAAGATGTAATGGATAGTAAAACATTGCATAGGAGAGGATATAGTTCAATTTATAAGGCAATTTGCTTTCGTCATAGAGCCTACGTATTTAGATGAGTTCTTCAAGCTGAATTTTGGAGTTTTGGATCATCTCTCAATTATGAACTTAGAGTATGTAGAAAGCTACTTCCACGTCAATAAACATTACCAAAGATAGAATATTAATTTATCTTATGAAATACATACTATCATTTTTCAGGACCTAAGAATTTTCCAATGTAGAATAGTGGAGTTCTATGATGTTTCAACTATTGCGACTATTGCGTGCACTACTATTCTTTTGTAATCAAGCTTGATGAATGTTAAGTTTGAAAGAATAAAAAGTGGGAGAGATATGGTATGACCCTATTGAATGAATCAACTCATATATCTGTTTTGAAGGGAGACAAAATATTTAAATATACAATCTGAGAAACATCTATAATGGCTTGGAAAATTTCAGACAAGATTTTATATTCCCTACTATGCATTTGTAATAATCAAATCTAAGTAAAATTTCTTGACACTTAGGTCCCTAAAGAGGAATTTGGAGGCCCTTGTGACCTGTTGATATATTTAGGTAGTGATGTGTGTGAACACTCTGGGATCGTCGGGGCACTTTTTTCCCTCTTTAGGAGGTTTTTTTCCCCCAGCTTGTATATACGCCTATTGCCCTAACGGGCTACTTATCTTTGTACATTCTCTAGTAATACATTCAGTCTTGTGTGTTGTGCTCCAAGCTTCTTCTTCTTCCTTGTGCTGTTCACGTGCCTCTGCAGACATCTAACTCCAACAATTGGTATCAGAGCAGGTCACCGCTTCATCTAGGGCGTCGTCTACACATCTTCGGCTGCAGTCTCAGAATCGCACGAAATTTGGTACGTATACTCAGGGTGTTTCAGAGATCAAAACTGCTTCGCTTTGTGTGCTGAAATCACGATCTGAGCTCGTTTTGGCCTCCGAATGCACTATCGCAGTGCTTGTGCAGGCTATTTTGTCTTTTTGTGCCAAAAGTATATACCAGTTTTTGTTCGCCAGTATAAGCGTCTCAAAGTCTGCTATAGGTCTAGCAGAATTTGTCTGGGCAGTTCTGTTCAACTTTTTGAGATACAATCAATTTTTTGCATCAAGGTATTTTAGTCACTGGCCATGGCTGAAAGCAGTGATGTATTCCGTATGCTGGGTGTTGAGGATAAGTTGGATGGTACCAACTACCCATTATAGGCTTATATGATGTGACATGTATTGGTTGCAAAAGGACTGTGGAACATTGTGTAGGGTGTTGAAAGACGTCTTGTTACACCTGTGACTACAGGTACTGCAAATATAGGTGCTGGAGCTGATGGAGATGGTGTCGAAGATGAATATGTGCAGATTCCTGTTCGTGCTGCTGTTTCTGCTACACCTACTGCAGAGCAGATTCGTTGGGATGGCAGAGATGCCCAGGCACATGCATTGATAGCTTTGTCTATCAAACGTGCCATTATTCCTCACATTTGCTCTTGTAGAACAGCTAAGGATGCTTGGGATACACTTACCACATTGTATCAAGCTAGGAATGAGGCTCATATTGCTTACCTCCAAAAACAGTTGGAGAGTGAGCACATGAATGAAGGTGATTCTATGGACAATTTCCTAACAAAGATCAAAGAGTTGAAGGAACAATTGATTTCTGCTGATGAGGTTATACCAGATAGCTCACTTATGCAGACCGTTCTGAATGGTCTTCCTGACTCATATTAGAGTTTTGCATCTACTCTTTGGTTGATGATGAAAGGCAATCCGAATGCCTTATCATTTGAGGAGTTAGTTTCTATTTTGTTGCATGAAGATCAGTCCACGTAGAATAGGTCCATTATGCGAGTTGCAGATCAAGCTTTCCTGGCTAGTCAAAAGGGCAAAGGAAAATGGAGCTCTTCAACTAGTAAGCAAAAATCTGCTAATTCTGCATATTTGAAGAAGGAAGATAAAGATGAGAAGAAATTTGAAAAGCAGAAATTGTTTTGTAAGTACTGTAAAGGGAATGATCATATCATAAAGAACTATCCAAAACTAGCTGCTAAAGAGGCAAAGAAAAAGGAGGCTGGAATGGTTGTTGCAGAAGTCTCTACACCAAAAACAGAGTCTGCTAACCTTGTGCAGGAAGAAGAATGGGTGTTTACTACTATCTATAGTTTTGACCCATCTTCTCATGAGTAGTGCATGTCTGTAGTAGACTCAGATGTTTGGTACTTTGACAGTGGGGCGACCAAACATATTACCTCGCAGCGCAGTTTCTTCTCTTCACTCGAGCCTGTCCCTATAGGGAATATTGTTACATGCACCAACAACTCCTCTTATCCTGTTATGGGAGTTAGTAAGATCATTTTGACTACTGCTGATGGTAGTTCTTTCACTTTGTCAGATGCTTTATTTGTGCCAGGGATCAAGAAGAACCTGTTATCAATTTTTGCATTAGCCAAGATTGGCTTGGTTGTGAAATTTGTTGATGATAGGTGTACAGTTCATGATCTGTCAAATGGCGATGTGATTATTGCTTCTGGCATTTTATGCCGTGGGCTGTATAAGCTCATAGACTATGAAAGATCTGTAAATGATTTGGCATGTGCAGTAAATGATTCTCAGGCTATGTCAGATGCAAAGCTTTGGAATGCACGCTTTGGTCATCTGAATTTTGCTAGTTTGCTATGCCTGCAGAAATCTCAAATGGTGTCCTCTTTGCCCAAACTTGAGACACCTAGAAAACATGTTTTTGAAGGCTATATTTTGGGTAAAATGCAGCGTTTGTTCTTTCCAAAAGATGGTTCAGTTCGGGCTACTCAGAAATTGCAGCTTGTACATAGTGATGTCTGTGGTCCTATGCAAACTCCTTCTTTTGGGAATTATCTTTGCTTCGTGACTTTCATTGATGATTTTTCCAAGCATGCATGGGTATATCCATTGAAGACAAAGTCCGAAGTGTTCATGTGCTTCAAACAATTTTTGATTTTGGCTGAAAATCTGTCAGCATGTAAAATGGGCACCCTCCGTTCTGATCGAGGGGGGGAATATATGTCTTCTAATTTTAATGCATTTCTGTCTGAATGTGGGATAAAACACCATTGTACAGTGCCGCATACACCTCAACAGAATGGAGTTGCTGAACAAAAGAACATGTCACTAATGGAGATGGCGAGGTGTATGGTTAAGAGTCAGGCTCTACCACATAGTTTCTGGCTTGAGGCTGTCATGTGTGCAACATATGTACTGAATAGGTGTCCCACTAAAGCACTGCAATCTATTACTCCATATGAGGCCTGGCATGATCACAAGCCCTCTGTTGCTCATCTGCGTGTTTTTGGTTGTTTGGCATATGCATTAGTGCCTGAACAACATCGCAGAAAATTGGATGATAAAGTAGTAAAATGTATTCTTGTTGGGTACAGTTCTGAAAGTAAAGGCTATCGTCTGTATCATCCACAGACTAAACACATTCTGGTTAGCTGTGATGTTGTTTTTGTGGAAGATACTATTCAGCCATTGCTTTCATGTACCAAGGAGACATCTGTTAGCTCCAAAGACATGTATGATACTTTGATGCCTCTTTTTACAGGTGGACAGTCTACTGCTGGTCCTAATGAGGAAACATCTCAGCCTTTGCAGGTTTCACATGATGATGCAGATCATCCCATTTCTGATGCAGATTTACATGATGCACTTGTTGATGAGAGAGTTGATATTGAGGAGGCAAAAGCTATGCCAAAATGGCTGGTGCAAAATTTGCGTGATAGCAAATTAGATGCACCTCTATCATATCGTACTCAATCAGGCTCTCATAGTGCCTCTTTTGCATCAGATTGATATGCTATGGCTGCATCTTGTCTTTGTGATGAGAATGAGCCTAGTTTGTTTGATGAAGCACAAAATTCAGAAAATTGGATGGCTGCTATGCAATCCGAATATGATGCTATAATGAAGAATGGTACATGGTCTTTATGTGACTTGCCTCCTGGCAAGAAGGCCATAGGCACAAAGTGGGTATACAACCTGAAGCATAAGCCTGATGGAACAGTTGACAGGTATAAGGCTAGGCTTGTTGCAAAGGGTTATGCATAGGAAAAAGGCATTGATTTTGATGAGACCTTTGCACCTACATTTCGTATGACTACTATTCGGAGCATTTGTGCACTTGCAGCTCATCATGGTTGGAATGTACATCAGTTGGACATTAAAACTACATTTCTGAATGGTGACTTGCATGAAGAAGTGTATGTTTTTCAACCCCGTGGCTTTGTGTAGAAAGTGCATGAAAACCAGGTGTGCAGGTTAAAGAAGGCATTATATGGTTTAAAGCAGGCACCACGTGCTTTGTATGAGAAGATACATGCCTATGTGATTGCACATGGGTTTGAGAACAGTCCAACTAAGAGCACCTTACATGTTAAGCGTGCTAATGATGTGCTTCTGATCATCGTTGTCTATGTTGATGACATGCTGCTCACTGGTCCTATTGAGAAGCATATTGCTGATTTTAAGGCTGATTTGCATGCCTCATTTGAGATGTCTGATTTGGGTCATTTGCATCACTATTTGGGCATTCAATTTATGCAAGTTGATGGTGGGATGGCTTTGTGTCAAATGAAATATATTGACACATTATTCCAGCATTTTGGCCTTGAAGACTGTAAGCCTATTGCCACTCCTATGGAGACAGGTTTACACTTGAGTCTTCATGATGTTGGAGATGCATTTGATGTTGTCCTCTATCAGCAAGTTGTTGGATGCCTGATTTACTTATGCATTACTCGGCCAGATATTCAGTTTGTTGTCTCACAGATGAACAAGTTTATGCATTGCCCAGGTGTCAAGCATTGGCAGGCGGTTAAGCGCATCTTTCGCTACTTGAGTGGTACTCGGCTACTTGGGTTGTTTTATCCCAAGGGGGGATCACTACCGCCAGATTTGCATGCTTTTTCTGACTCAGACTAGGTTGGTTGCTATGACACTCGTGTGTCCACTAGTGGCTTTTGCTTCATGCTTGGTAGCTCATGTATATCTTGGTTGAGCAAGAAGCAGCCTACTATGGCCACTTCCAGTTGTGAGGCTGAGTATAGGGCAACTTTCATAGCTACTGTTGAGTGTGTGTGGCTCAGATGCCTTATGGCTGATTTGGGTGTTGGTCAGTCCTCTGCCACCACCATCTTCACTGACAGTCAGAGCACATTGACAGTTGCAAGGAACCCTGTGTTCCATGCTCACACTAAGCACATTGAGGTGCATTATCGTTATGTCAGGAAGAGGTTCTCTGCTGAGGAGATCAGCTTGGCATATGTACCCATGCAGGAGAACATCGTAGATCTTTTCACGAAGGCTCTGTCTAGGGAGAAGTTTGAAGCTTTCCGCAAAGCTTTGGGCTTACTTCCTTTCGTGGGCTTGGCACTTCCTTATACATGAATGCCAACTCCTTGTTCACCGCATCACTACCAAGAGGGATTTGTTGATATATTTAGGTAGTGATGTGTGTGAACACTCTAGGATCGTCGGGACACTTTTTCCCCTCTTTAGGAGTTTTTTTCCCCGGGCTTCTATATACGCCTATTGCCCTAATGGGCTACTTATCTTTGTACAGAATCTTGTGTGTGGTGCTCCAAGCTTCTTCTTCTTCCTTGTGCTGTTCACGTGCCTCCGTAGACATCTAACTCCAAGATGACCTTCTTCTTACATGGCACAACAAATCTCATATTTCATGTATACACCAGATCTGAGAGCCTTCATTATTATTCCTTCCATATGAGGTTTGTAGGTTTTCCTAAAGATCCCCTAGAATTCTCCATAGATTCTACACATCAATTTGTGCTTAGCCCAATCCTTGGCTATTGAGGGCATGTCAACCCTTGCCTTGCAATTGATCTTCATTTTCCCCTTTTGCAGTCTTCTCCCACTATCATGATAGATATCATGAATCACATGCATTTGGTCCTTCAATATCTTATCAAAATTTATATATGGATTAACCATTCCACACCAGATATGGAAGTATTTTTCCAATCATAGATCGATGAGGTAGCTAATAAGTTCAAGTCAGGATCCTCATCCATCGCTATTGCGACATAATATTTTGGCACCAATATTGGGAACTTTACTACCATGATTCTAAAGTGTTAAAGATGACGATGAAATATTCATAGTACAATTATTATACATTGGTTCAATCATCAAAAGATGCTTGTACTTTAAACTATACAGTCAAAGTGGATTGTCAAATTATCTTTACATTACTCTAGTAATATCATACGATTTAACAATGATAATAATTGTTTCGCACTTAAAAATAGGAACACATGTAAATAAAAGTTCCAGCCCAACTTTCATCAAGAAATGGGAAACCATATCCTAAGGTGATCCTTTAGCTTGATATACAAGACATGAATATGTTTCCAATAATAAAGATTTGAGAGTCTTGTCCAAAATTTAAGAATTTCTTTCAACGAATCTCAAGTATTGAAAGAAAAAAATCTCCTAAGTAGTGAGAACAAAATTCTTCAAGCTTGTTAGATAGTAGGTAGTTCCCAAGAAGTCCCAAACCACTAGTAGTGGTACTTAAGTCCAATGATTGGCATAACCTAAATGTGTATCAAGATTCTTAGTTTTCAAAACTGAGAGGCATCAGTATATGCTCGCATTTGAGTTGAGGAAAAGTTCTCTGTAAATCTTGTAGGCAAGCTATACAACTTTAGACAAGTTTGAGAGATCCTAATGATAAAGATTATCTTTATTTTTGTCATAAGGTCAACAAGACTTGATCAAGATTGGCAAGGTTTTTCCAAGAAATTGCAATTGGAACTACTCTGGCATTTGCCCAAGTATTGGCACTCAAATTCCTTTTGGGAAAATTTTCACTCAATTCCCATTTATCCAATGGAATAGTGTGAAAAGAGAAAGTTGTTCCAAGCCTAAATAGAGTGAAATATTCCAAGTATGTAGTTTGCAACCATGATGACAATAATTAAGTCTATGGAAGGTACAATGTAAAGTTTAGCTATCCTTGAAGGTATTTCTTAAAAGTGAAATCTAAAAGCATGAGAGGATGATTATACTTAAGCGTTAGAGAAATTACTATAAATTCCCCACGGTAGCTACTTAAAACTTTCGAAAGAAAGGAATCTAAAGGCAAGAAGCAAACAAATCTTCTCACTATAAATTGGTCAGGTATGACCAAGTGGACTTGAATTTTAAAAATTCAAGAACTTGGAGTTATAAAAGGTTTTGCTTTTGAAAACCCCAGAAGAAAAGAATGGATGTTCCATCCAAAGGTTTTCTAGTTTCCTCTGCAAAACATAAATTTATGAAAATGATCATGTGAAACAATCAAAACCTAGAATATCAAGTTAAAGCTCATGCCCAAAACTTGATAATTCATTTAAAGAATTGAAGTGAGACAATTCTCTTTCAAGATATGTTTAGAATTCAAGATAAGTATCACTCACATGTCAATGTGAATGTAAAATAGGGTTGTATGGGACACTAGATTTTATACTCAGATTGATGTAGGAAAGATGGTATGAGACATCAGACCATGGGATAACAATTATTTTTTAGTCCTAGAATTAATCTTGAAGTTAGATACTCAAGGGAATTAAAACTTCAAAGGAGAAGTTTAAATTTAAGGAGGATAAAAACATGATCTCACGATAACTCAAGATAAAGTAATAAGATACAGACTAAGTAATTTCGAAGATCTTCTTTTTCAAATAGGAAAAAGGTTTATTCCTATTTATGGAACACTTCAAGATAAAGTGTTGTTAAACACTACAACATATGAGGGGCATATTAACGTTGCCTATATCGACGATCATTCCCGGCATCGATATAGACATTGGAAAAGTCCATTGAATTCAATTAAATTTATATAAAGAAAAAATATAGAAAAAATTAAGAAAAAAATCTGAATATATAAATAAATATATATATAATTGTATAGATAAATAAATATGAAATCTAGTGTTTTAAATAAATTAATCAATTATATATAATTAAATATATAAAAATAGGATTAATTTTAAGGTTTTTTATCAGAGTAAATATATATACACATACACACACACACACACACACACACACACACACACACACACACACACACACACATATATATATATATATATATATATATATATATATATATATATATATATATATATATATATATATATATATATATATATATATATATATATATATATATACACACACACACATAAACATATATATACACATGCATACACATATATACATGTTTTAGGTCTAGGTCTTTCCGATTAGGGTTTTAGGGTTTTTACACATGCATAACATATATACACACAAACACATACACATATAATACATATATACATGTATATACACATGGATACACAAATATACATATTTTAGTTCTAGATCTTTAGGATTAGGGTTTTAGGGTTTTTACATACATATAATTCAACTAAATTTATATTAAGAAAAAATATAAAAAAATTAAGAAAAAAATCTGAATATATAAATATATGTATATATAAAATAGGATAATTGTATAGATAAATAAATATAAGAAAAGCTAGTGTTTCAAATAAATAAATTAAATAAATATAATTAAATATAAAAAAATAGGATTGATTTTAAGGTTTTTAATTAAAGTAAATATATATACACATACTCATATATATACACATGCATACACACATATACATGTTTTGGTTCTAGATCTTTACGATCAGGGTTTTAAGGTTTTTACACATGCATAATATTTATACACACATACACATACACATATAATATATATATATACATGTATATACACATGCATATTCAAATATACATATTTTAAGTCTAGATCTTTAAGATTAGGATTTTATGGTTTTTACATATATATAATTCAATTAAATTTATATAAAGAAAAAATATAGAAAAAATTAAGAATAAAATCTAAATATATAAATACATATATACACACATACACATATAATACATATATACATGTATATACACATGCATACAAAAATATACATATTTTGAGTCTAGATCTTTAAGGGGTTTTAGGGTTTTTACATACATATAATTCAACTAAATTTATATAAAGAAAAAATATAGAAAAAATTAAGAAAAAAATTTGAATATATAAAAAAATATATATAGATTGAAAATAGGATAATTGTATAGATAAATAAATATGAAAAGAGGTAGTGTTTAAAAAAAATAAATTAATTATATATAATTAAATATAAAAATAGGATTTTAATTATATAAGAAATAGACATATATATAATACATATATATAATACATATAACACATATACACATATATAGGTCTTTAGGGTTAGGTCTTTAGGATTAGGGTTTTAGGTTTTTTTAGATCTTTAAGTCTTTAAGTTTTAGTATTTCAGGTTTAATAAAAAAAACAAATGTTCTAAAATGCCCATATTGTATCAGATGACTAGTTTGGATCCGGAAGAGAAAATGGCATGTCCTTGCACTCAGTGCAAGTATCAAATTTATTGGAAACAATGGATTTGTACTGCACATGTTAGAGAGTATGGATCCTTTGATAAACGTCGACTAGAAAACCTACGCTACCATTCGCATGGTCCCCCCGGTGAGCAGATGGACCCAAACGACATTGCACCAATAACCTCTCGTGGATAAAAGAGAACAAAAAAGGAGTTAGACGTACAAGCAAGTACTAATAGCATTACACGGAATGAACATATGGAAGAAATGCTCGAAGCATTTTATGAGATGGACGAAGATCATGATGGTGGAGAAGATGTCGAGAGTTTCATGAACACAACAAAATTTCCACGATTAGAAGTCGATGAAGAATACGAAAACATGCAAAGTCTAGCTCGTTTACGACTTTACAATGGAGCAAAGATATCTGTACTACGTGCATCACTCGTGATGCTCAATCTGCAATCCATTTATGGATGGTCAGATAGTAGTATCACTGAATTGTTCAGGTAACTGGATTTGAAATAGACTTTCATTGTTGTATCAAAATAACTTTATTTACTAATATTGTTCTAATTGCTTATTGTAGGCTTCTTAAAGATCAATTTTTGCCAGAGGGCAATGACATGCCCCCAACACATGGAGATGCAAAAAAACATTTACAGTCCATTGGAATGGATTACACTAAGATTCATGCTTGTCTGAATGATTGCATCCTCTTTTACAATGAGTATGAGCATCTCCAAGTATGTCCAAAGTGTGGAGCAAATAGATTTAGAGAAGACCTTGTAGGCAAAGCAATCCCCACAAAGGTGCTTCACCACTTTCCTATCATTCCACGAATTAAGAACATGTTTAGATGCAAATCTATACCTAAGTTAATGTCATGGCATGCAAAGAGTAGGTCTACAGATGGTGTAATGCGAGTGCCTGCTGACTCTGATGCTTGGAAGCACATAGATAGTAAGTCACCACAGTTTGCTAGTGAGCCTTGATCCATACATCTAGGCCTAGCTATGGATGAAGTAAATCCATTTGGTTTACGCAGCTCTTCATGGAGCACATGGCCTGTATGTTTGGTCAATTATAACATCCCACCATGGCTAGCCACAAAGAAAGGTCATTTATTATTAGCTCTTATTGTGCTAGGTAAGTATAAGGTAAAAAACATGGATGTATATCTTGCACCACTTGTGGAAGAATTGCGCATTTTATGGGATGGGATTACTGTGCGTGACATGTCTCAACCTATAAGAAGACGTGACATGCAAGTGCAAGGCATACTTATGTTGACAATGCATGATTGGCCTGGTTATGGTGAATGTTCTGGTTTATCAATTTCGGGTTACCATGCTTGTCCCTCATGCGGACCATGACTCGAAGCACACTATTCCAAAGCACTGCGTAAAATTGTCTATGAAGGGCACCATAGATATTTCCCTGATGGACATGTTTTACGTGAAGGACAAATCGGTCGACAAGCGCAACGCCATATGAAAGCTAGCAATTGGAAACAACTGTGGGATTCAGAAAATCCAGTCGTTGGTATGAAATGGTTGTCCATTTTTCATGAACTCCCTTATTGGAGTGAATTATTGATCAATCATTTGGTAGAACTAATGCATATTTTTAAGAATGTGGGAGAGATTCTTTGGAAGACTTTGATCGGAAAGAAAGAAAGCAAAGCACAAAGGGAGGACTTAGAAGAGTGAGGTGAAGGGCTTTGGTGTGCAGAAGAAGAGGAGGAAGGAGGAGATGGAGCGAGAGAGAAGAGAGGAAAGACGCGCGGATATGCATGGGAGCCTCGAAACCCACATAATGAACTCTCGTGAGGCAATACTCTATATATGATGTATATATATGAATATGGGGGTAAGGTCACATGACCCTTACATCCCCAACAATCTCCCACTTAAGGGTCAATGTGACCATAAGTGGAAAAATATACAAAGAATGATGTAGGACTATACAATAATATACAGGAAGAGTCCGGATCTCAACCCATACCAGATCAGCCTACACCAACCGCCTCAAACAAGGTGTATCCATGCACCTCAAACTGCTCTAGACTCATATCGATAAGAGTCGAGCTCATATCTGATTGATACAAGAACTCATGAAGGTCCTGCAAAGCTCCCACTCGCTCTATGCCTGTGCCAATCATCAAACGACTAACAACTCCAAGTGCAAATGCTCCAATAGCAACTGCAATGTCTGGTCTCGAGCATAATAACTCGTACATCAGACTCTCGAATGCTGACGAAACCTGTGCTATCTTGGCTAGCCTAAGTATGCCAGCCATGCCTCTATCCAAGGCATCCAAAGCACCCTGACTCCTCAGCATCTAAATCAGTCATCCTATCAACCAAGGATGTGTCTAGGTGTGCATCCTGAGAGCTAATATGCTCTACCATACACTGTGTATCATGAGAGCAATCCTGCTCTACCACACCAAGTGTATGATCATGCTCCACATGAGCTAACTACACAACATCAACACCAAGGTCAAACTGATGATCAAACTCTAACTGAGTATCATCACAATGCTCTACATGAGCATCTACATCATGCTCTAAAGCATCCAAATGATCATCCGAAGTATGCTCCATAAGAGCATCCATATGATCAACCAAACCATGCTCTATATAAGCATCATGAGCATCCAAAACATGCTCTACATGTGCATCCATCTGAGCATCTGAATCCTGCCATACATGTGCATCATGAATGTCAACAGACCTATCTGTAGGTAGAAAAAATGAGACATGACGAGTCTCACATCGCACATAAGGCTGAACTCCCACTGAGACGAGACTATCTCTCACATGAAGTACCTGTAGTGGATACATGTGCCCAATCCTAGCACCTCTGACAAGCATAAGCTGTCCCAACTGCAACTGAAAATGATGCTCACCAAGGAATGCATAATATCTGCTCTCCTGTAACTGGGTAACTGAAATCAAGCTCATAGGGAATGAAGGCACATAACGTACATGTCTGAGTATAAGTGATGCTCCACTAGGTAGCATAATGCATACATCTCCTGCACCCTCAATGTCATATGATGTACCATCAGGCAAGTGCACACATCCACGACTCTCACTTGAGAATTGACAAAACCACTCACGATGTGGAGTAACATGAAAACTGGCTAATGCATCAAGCAACCAAGCCATATGTGTGCTATCCAATGAACAAGATGAATCATGAGATGAACCATATGAGAAAGTGATATCACCATCACTAGCATAATCAACTGCCATAGAATCTCCTGAAATCACTACCTGACTTGAATCACGTGCATATCTCTGACGTCGTCGTCGCATCTGCCTGAAGCAACATTGTCGAATATGGCCCTCATGACCACAGTGCCAACACCGAAGTCGTCGATGTGATCTATGTCTCACATGAGTCAAAGGACTCGCATACATATCATGTAGTCTCTGCCATAATGCACTACTCGTCTCCTCATACATAACAGACTCATATATAGAATCCACAAGCTGTAACCGGATAGTGGAGCTGGCCAATGCATCCATATCCATCCATACGTGGTCGGGCATGTCACGAGGCCTCTGTGCATCTCTATGCACATACATATGTAACCCTGCACGAACCCATGTATGCCACATCTGAGCTTTCCATCTCGGAAAGTCAGTGCCATCAAACCGAGAAGACACCATGCTGGCAATCCAAGACTAGCAATGTAACAAGAGACTAGAAACAATACTCTATCCTCAATAGGATCACACCTGCATATTCATATGCATAACTCACATCACAAATGTCTCGATGGAGAAGGAACCATGTGAACCACATGTCACATAACCATGCATCTAGCATGCACATAAAACCATGAGTATAAACCTGCTCACCAAGTCTCCAAAATGACCAAGTAGATGTGAAAGAATCCTGGGAAAATTTCGAGAGAGTATTCCCTGTAAACTGAGCAATCAAACAAGATAACCAATAACCAAAGAACAATAAGTAACATGCCACCACCTCTCACTGATCCAACCAAAGATAATGGCAACTACATATGCCAAAAAACTAATGGCAATACATGCCAATACAATAGTGATGCACCTCCCACTCAAGAATGAATCCTCCAAGATGGTCCAACCTATCACAAATAACCTGTGAACAAGTCCAAATGAATGGAGATCAACAATGATCCAAAGCTATCGCACAAGCTTCAAGATCCACTAGAGCTTCTTTCTAGCATAAAAGCTGTCAAAATTTTGGCAGCATCTCCTCTGTAAAATGGACTCTGAACCAAATAAACCATGTGGGAATCACCATCCACATATGCCAAGAATCACACTGGCAAATACATATCAATCAATGACCAAATGCTAATAATGCTGACAAACGAATGTGTAACTGAGGCTCCAATCTAGATCATGTACCTGCAAAGAAAACAAAGATACAAGTACCAAACAAGATCCAAAATCAACTCTCACAGAACTGTGTGCAACTGGTAACTAAATCCATAACCAAGTGGCATAAGCAAGATATAGACCACAATGCCACTATACATCCATGATCGAACTTATGATGACATAAACCTCAAAAAGAGTATACCACAATGTCATCTTACATGTCAAATACGTGATAAGATCATGCTCTACTCTCATATGGAGGAGCTACCACAATGATCATACTTGTACAATGCCTTCAAGCTCTAAGAATAAGAGCTTGCACACCAAAAATTCTCTCTCGAAGAAGTTCCAAAGCAAATTCAACCTCCAAGTGCAATTAGGGTTGTTTGGGCAAAACTGTACTGCTCTGTGTTTTGCTGTTTCAGAGGTGATAACCTTTGCATCTGAACTTTTTGTCTTCAGCAAACTTGAAGATCTGCTTCTTGGCTACGTAACGACATAAAGAACATCTCAATCGGAGGTGCGTAGCTCAAGATATGCATAAAACAAGCACCTACTGTCAATTTCACTATCACCTACAACACTGCTACTCTGTATTTTGACGTTTCGGTGACCTTGCACTGAGAATCTGAATCTGAGCTCTTCTACAAAGTTGTAGCTATCTTTCCAAGCTACGAGCACCAAGTTGAATCGTCGCATTCCGAGCTGTAGAACTCAAATTCCATATATCTTCAGATGATTCCAATCCTCTGATGTGTGGTAGCAAATGATCAGAGATTGTATTGTAGATGTATGCTTTTGCACTTGCATCCTTCTTCTGCCAATGCTTTAAAGCATCAAGTTCCTCTTTCTTTGGTCGGCTTTCATCTTCAAATACTGGCTTCTCTTCTTCACCTGTTACATATACCATGAGATCCTTACTCATAAGTAAGGCTTCCATTCTCATTACCCATGTGGGGTAATTATCTCTGTCCAGTTTGTCAATGGAGATATGGTCTGCCATACTCCCCTTCTGCTGCAACCTGTGAGCTTAAAGGATAAAGGATAATACCTTTTGAAGTTCTTTGTGTATGATGATACTTTTGAAGTAAGCTTTTGATGCCTTGTGTCTTCAAATGCTTCACCTTTCAAACTTTAATGGAAAGCTTTACAAAACTTCTCGTACCTTTGTCGTCTTCTGCTCTCGAGAATCTTTCTGCTCTGATACCACTTGTTGATGTATGAAACACCACAAGAAATGAATTAAGGTGACACTAGAACACCTCTATGGTCACCATTAACTCATTGCCACTCCAAACTTTGAGAAATGATAGCCTAAAGTGAGAACTTTGCTTCTACAGAAATTCCTAGTCACTAAAATGACATACCTTCAGTATTTTGCTAATTTCTCCTAGCTCAAGTATTATTTCTCCATGAAACTTTATAGACTGAGACTAGAAGAGTAGAGCTTTCCAACAAGCTATCATATGCATCAAACGGATCTCTAGAACTCAAGTTATGGCTCTCACAAGATGACCCTGTATGACCTTCCAAAACTGGAAATTTTACCTGTTTTAGTAAGAGCGCCTGTTTAAAATTAGAATTCGATGCCTAGCATCGACTTGCAACGAGAATTCGATGCCGGGCATCGACTTGGGATGTTTTTGGCCACTTTTCAGCAGGGATTCGATGCCGGGCATCGACTTCCCGCATAAAGTCTTGATCTTTTGGACACCAAAACTATAGGTGATTTCATGCACACTTACAATATGACTTATCAACTGGAATTCGATGCCAGGCATCGAGTTGCTCCAACAACATCATGTTTTTCAAAAACTTCAGTACTGAATGAAAAATATAAATGAAAATATGACTTATCAACAGAGATTCGATGCCAGGCATCGAGTTGCTTGGAAAACTTGATCTTTTTAACTCATCACATAGTAGGTAATTATGGAGATGATGGAGAGAGGCTCATACACAGAACTTTACTCAGTTCTTCTCATAACTATAAAAACTCAGAAGTTTTACAGATGCTTTCTCACTCAGAGAAGCCCGACTATACTCAGTCATACAAAAATGAGTTCTTCTCACTTTCTCATTGTCTTCCTCCTTCTTCTTCTCTCCGCGTCAGTTAATACTAACTAACTTATATAGACTTTCTCATTCACGTAACTTTTGAAAAACTTCTAGAACTAAAGTGAACTAACTTTACAAGTATAATACCTTTGTGAATTTGTCCCTTCACATAGGCATGGGGTTTTCTTCCTAAGATTTGACCTTCAAATATATGTCCAATTAGTGATTGTTTCTCCAACAAGAGAGATGGTAGAAGAAACTACTCAGTGTAGGAGAGTTTCCATAGCTTGAGCAAGAAGAGGCCAACCTAATTTGTACACATCTTTTCTAATAGAAAACACATGTTCATGTGGAAGTTTGCACGCACTGTTCGTATGTGAAGAACTCTGAGTATTTTCGTGTTATGGTAGAAAGTTCGTTAACCGTTAACAATTACAGTTCGTTAGTAAACGTGTCCCTTGGTACTCTCTCAGTCAACGAATGTTTTTGGTCAATTACAGTTTTCTCAGAAAACGTGTTTTCCGGTAGAACAACGAAGTATATTTCGCAGAGTAAATTAAAGTTTGGTATGAGAGATAGCTTATCTTATAGCTAGACATCTCTACTATCAGTTTGTCAGGGATTTTGGTGAAATGGATATGTACACACAGTACAAAGTCTAACCGGAAAGAGACATTCTGAACCGGAGAAGTTTTTTTCCTTAAACTTCAGAAAGAGTTCACTCAGTGAAGGAAGTTCACGCATCACTTCCTTACTTCTTGTATACTCACTTGAAGTCATTACAAACAGAATAGGAGTTGATTCCGGTAAGATTCCAGTATAATTACGGTGACAGTCCAGTAACAGTCCAGTAAAGTCCCAGTCAATTTCTCAGTAAATTCAAAACAAAGTCTTATATGTTTGAGTGACAGTAACTCTACTGAGCTACTGCTGATTATAGAGGTGTTCTAATATCACTCTAGCTTGGCAACCAATTTTTCGGTGGTGCAGCAAATTCCGCAAGCTTGAGAAGGTTCGGGCCTTGCCGCGTCGACCATCACAAGTGGTATCAGAGCGAAAGTTAATCGCAAACAGTTTATATGTCACAACCTCCTGGCTATGAGCACCCTAAGAAGGTAACTTATGTTTGCAAATTAAAAAAAGCTTTATATGGATTGAAGTAGGCACCTAGGGCATGGAATTACAGGTTAACTACATACCTCCAAGACCAAGGTTTTGCCATGCGCAAGGCTGACACTTCTCTTTGCAAGCCTACACATTTGGCTCAAAGGATGCATTGAAGTCTACACATACATGAAGAAGCATAGGAACATATGCTAGTGGTTAATTACCACTTTATCTCATTGTAAAAGTCAAATTGACTTGGAATCTTTTATAATCACCTACCAAAATGACTCGTGGAAAAGTAGCTCATTTGATTGAAAGAATATATCCTAATATGTAGGAGCTTGATCATAGGGAGCCAAAATTTGAATTTGAATTCAAATCTTCACTCATTACATATAAAAGTGAACATGAAAGGTCGCGGGTAAGAGAGATCACTCCCGAGCTTCTCATCTCTGCATTTGAGTGTCTGTGAGGACTATACTATACCCTACACCTCTCTACACCATTAGGCAATGTTATTCATGCCAATGGCATTGTACACAAGTGTTCATTAATAGATACATTTACATCATTCATCTCTGAGTTCTTTGTTAGTCTACTCAAAAGTCTGTCAACTTGTCAAGGGCATATATCGGTCAATTCTTCACCAAATTCAGTGATTCAAAGCTTGTTGGATTCAACTCAAAGTCATCTACATGCTGTCAAAGGTTGAAGTAGTTCTATTCAGCCATTTCAGAGAAAACGGCGTTGAGGTGAACTCTGGTCATTTTTTGCTACAGTCCTAAAAAGTCGAGGGTATAGCTAAACTTGCTAAATTGATTTCTCTTAGCATAGTTTACCATTTTACATCATTCCACTTGAAAATGGTAGCTTACTAAGCTAATTAAATACCCCTAGAAGGAATTTTATCAATTTCTACTGTGCTGGTCACACTGAGCAAAACATTCAGTAGTTGTCAAGACATAAATAGAAGGTTTTCTTGAATTTGTGAACTTCAAAGTTATCTGTTTTAGTTCAATCATTACACACATCACTTCCAAAGTACATTGGCCATTTTTTGGTGTTATTGGAAAGCTAAGAAGGTCTACTTATCAAGTCTGAAGCAAAAGAGGGCTGGTACAAAGCAGGAGTAGTAGTACCTACTCAGTCTCTTGGAGCATCCATCCATCTTTCCCAACACTTTCATCATCAAACGAAGAGTAGAAGCAAAACTCTGATATGAATTAGCAAGACTATTCAGAACGGTCTGCACAAGTGAGCTATCTAGTATAGCATCATCAGAAGAAATCAATTGTTCCTTCAAGTCTTTGATCTTTGTTAGGAAACTGTCCATAGAATCACCTTCATTCATGTGCTCACTCTCCAACTGTTTTCGGAGGTAAGCAACACGAGACTCATGCCTAGCTTGGTACAATGTGATAAGTGTATCCCAAACATCCTTAGCTGTTCTGCAAGAGCGAATATGAGGAATAATGGCACGTTTGACAAACAAAGCTATCAATGCATGTCCCTGGGCATCTCTGCCATTCCAATGAATCTACTCTAGAGTAGGTGCAACAGAAATTGCAGCACGAACAGGAATATGCAGAATACCATCATCTTTGATACCTTCTACATCAGCTTCAGTACCTACAGTTGTAACAATTGCAGGTGTGATAGGACGTTTTTCGACACCCTGCACAATGTTCCAGAGTCCTTTTGCAACCAACACATGTCGCATCATATAATCCCATAATCGGTAGTTGGTATCATCCAACTTATCCTCAACAACCAACATACGGAATACATCACTGCTTTCAGCCATGGCCCGTGACTAAAATACCTTGATGCAGAAAATTGATGTATCTCAAAAAGTTGCATAGAACTATCCAGACCAATTTTGCTAAACTTGTAGCAGACTTCAAGATCCTTATATTGGCGAATAGAAATTGGTATATACCTTTAGCACAAAAAGACGAAATAGCCTGCACAAGCACTGCGATAGTGCATTCAAAGGCCGAAACGAGCTCAAATCGCAATTTTGGCACCACATAGCGAGGCTATTTTGATCTCTGAAACACCTTGAGTATGCTCACCAAATTTCGTGCGAATCTGAGACTGCAAACAGAGGAGTGTCGATGGCACCCTAGATGAAGGGACGACCTACTCCGATACCAATTGTTGGAGTTAGACGTCTGCGAAAGCACGCGAACAACACAAGGAAGAAGAACAAGCTTGGAGCACAACACACAATACTGAATGTGTTACTAGAGAATGTACAAAGACAAGTAGCCCATTAGGGCAATAGACATATATACAAGCCGAGGCAAAAAAACCTCCTAGAGAGGGAAAAAAGTGCCCCGGCGGTCCTAGAGTGTTCACACACATCACTACCTAAATATATCAACAAATACATGTCAAATGAGTTCAACAATTTTCTACAAATTCATGGAATTTGACATTAGTTTTCATGCAGGCACACACCATAACAGAATGGCATTGCTGAATGCAAAAATAAACATATTGCAAAAATAGCAAGAGCCTTGATGGTTGAGAAGAATATGCCTCATTGTTATTGGGCAAAAGCTGTGCATATGGCTGTATACATCATGAACAAAACTCCAATTTTTGTTGTACATCAAGTTACACCTAAAGAGAAGTTCACATGTAAAAAGCCAAACTTATCACCTATGAAAGTTTTTGGTAGTGTTGCATATGTACATGTTCTAGATGAGTTGAGGATGAAGCTTGATCCAAAAGCAGAAAAATGTGTCTTCATTTGATACTCCCTTGAGAAAAAGGGATATAAATGTTATAACCCACTCACACGATAGGTGAAGGTGAGCAGAGATGTGGTATTTGATGAATTGTCAAGCTTCTATGCAGATGCAAAAGAAGGACTAAATCTTGAACCAAATGACAAAGAAAATGCTGAAAAATCAAGTGCAGAATCTCAAGCTTTGAGTGGTCCAGATGCATCACCAAGCAATAGTAACTCAAATACATGGAGTGGAAGATTGCGTGGAAATTGCAATCCAGTAATTCATCAAATACATCCAAGAAAGGTAAAGAAAAGATTTCTGCTGGTCATAAAACATGTGCAGGTTTTGAAGACACTGATGGAGATTCAAGCGGTTCAAAAAAGAGTCTTGATGAGGAACTTGGATTGCCCTCTGTGATGACTCCAAGAGTAAGAAAGGCACATGGAGATGATACAAGGAGAAGTGACCGAGGACCAAGACGATCTAGGAGCATACAAAATTCAATGCAATGATTCATAGATGATAGTTACATGGCTCGCCATTGTGCCTACATGACAAAGGTAATACAAGATGCTGAACCTTCTTGTTTTGAAGATACAATTGGAAATGTAGATTGGGAGAAAGCTACGGATGAAGAGATGGCTGCACTTTATGGAAACGATACATGGAAGCTGGTTCCATTGCCACAAGGAAAGAAACCCATAGGTTGCAAGTGGGTTTACAAGGTAAAGCACAATGCTGATGGTAGGATAAACATGTATGAAGCATGTTTGGTAGCAAAAGGATATGCACAAACTTATGGCAATGATTATGAGGAAACATTCAGCCCTCTAGCTAAAATGTCTACTATCAGATAACTTGTTGCATTAGCTACAACAAAAGGATGGAATTTGCATCAAATGGATGTGAAGAATGCTTTCTTACATGGTGAGTTACAGAAAGAAGTATACATGGACTAGACACAAGGATATGAAGATTCAAAGCATCCAAAATATGTTTGCAGGTTGCGAAAGGCTTTGTATGGGCTGAAGTAAGCTCCTTGTGCATGGCATGTAAGGATTGCTGATTACTTAACCACCATTGGGGTTTTTATGCGTGATGTAGATCATTCACTGTATGCAAGGAAGGGTGATGATGGCATCACGATTGTGGCTATTTATGTTGATCACTTGATTGTAGGTGGTGATAATGAAGAAAGCATCAAAGAGGGAAAGCAACTTCTTATGTAGGAATTTGACATGAAAGGTCTTGGTGTGTTGTGCTATTTCTTGGGCATTAAGTTTATACATACAGAAACAGGTACATGGATGTCAAAAAGGAAATATGCCTTGAATATGCTGCAAAAGTATGGTATGACTGATTGTAAGCCAATTTCTATGCCATTAGATCAGCATTTGAAGTTACATACTACATCAGCTTAAGCATTGGAAAATGCTACTATGTATAGGAAAATTGTGGGAAGTTTGATATATCTCACAATTACGAGGCTTGTTGGTGCAAAGTACAAGCCTACACATTGTTGGAGTTAGACGTCTGCAGAAGCACGCGAACAACACAGGGAAGAAGAAGAAGCTTGGAGCAGAACACACAATACTCAATGTATTACTAGAGAATGTACAAAGATAAGTAGCCCATTAGGGCAATAGGCGTATATACAAGCCAGGGAAAAAAAAGCTCCTAAAGAGGGAAAAAAGTGCCCTGGTGGTCCTAGTGTGTTCACACATATCACTACCTAAATATATCAACAAATCCCCCCTGGGAGTGATGCGGTGAACAAGGAGCTGGCACTCATGTATATGGAAGTGCCAAGCTATGTGGAAATCACTCCATAAAAAGAAGTAAGCCCAAAGCTTTGCGGAAAGCTTCAAACTTCTCCCTAGGCAGAGCCTTCGTGCAAAGGTTTGCAATGTTCTCTTGCGTGGGCACATATGCCAAGCTGATCTTCCCAGCAGAGAACCTCTCCCTAACATAGTGATAATGCACCTCAATGTGCTTAGTGTAGCTCAGTGATGAGTAGCACCTCCTTTAATGTCAATCCGGGAAGACGTGAGGATGGTATGAAGACCTCGAACAAGTGATGGCACAAGTGTGTGAGTGAGAAGCACACTGACATGCACACACATACACACACACATGCACACAAGGAAAGAACAAAGAGAGAGACAATGGAGTTCTTTAGATTTCTCAAAAGTGCTCTTACAAGTTCAATTCTACAACAAGCTAACCTCAAAAATGAGTTCTCTAGCTCTATTTATAGTTTTCGACTAGTTTTTGGCCCTGTCTAGACCTAGTGTCCGGCCTAGTTGAAAATTAGGTTCTAGGGCCTATTTGAGGGCTGAAATGGAGTTTAAAAAATATGAAAATTGATAAGTAGGTACTTCTAATGCTCCTCAAGCTCAAGGACTGCTTGGGTTGCACAAAATGGAGTCGAAACTATCCAAAAACGGTATTTACAAGGTTAAGGTTGTGATGAAAATCACTATTCAAATGACGTTTGGTTGGAAATTTTGGATGGCCTATTTGCCAGATCTTTGTTGACTACTTTGTCTGCTTGTGCCTTCTCTTCGCTCCGGCTCCCTTCTTTGGCTTCCTTGTCTTGTGAGTCCTTGGGTGCTTTGACTCCTGCCAACACCCCCCCTCTCTCGCGTCTATCGTCTCTGACAAACCCTTGTTTGGCTGAGCGTTTGACATAGAATTCAACCATATCTGAAGCTAGGTGGTGTTCTTCCAGCCGCAAGCCTCGTGCTAAGTCTGTCAGGAGGGCATCCCAATTCACAGGACCTGGGACACCCGGGTGTGGCAAACCCAGTTGTTCCGAATGTAAGGTTCGTTCTGTTGCAAAGAGGTGGAGGAGATGGGAAGATGTGGGAACAAAGATTTCAGAGTGGTATTCCCAGAATCCTGTGATGAACATCTCTTCAAATGTTTGCTTGTAGCATGCTGGGAGGTATTTAATTCGTGCGTGCCACACATATATCACCTGGATGGAGGGGGTTGTACTCATATCGTAGACCAAGTTGAGGTTACCTGCTGTGAATCCGACACCTGAGAAATGTGGATCTTGAATATGTTTGAAGGTTCTAAAGGTAACCAACATCAACTCGAATATCTTTATGCACATTTGAGCCATTACGTCTGGAATGTTTCACAATCTGACTCCCCAGTGGCGGATAGTAGAGATCATGTAGGCCACCGTAGCTTGTCCCCATGGCGGTGCCAGGTATACATAATTGAGCCACTTTGCACAGCCTTTGACATTCTTGAGAGTGATGGCAAACTCATGCCATGTGCGTCTTCTGATTACGGGAGCATAACAGGGATCATACTTAACGAATAGTGGCATGTTATTCCAAGTTCGAACTATCTCAGGGTAAGTTTCTAAGAGTCGTAGCCGCCAGGTAGGTTGATGAATTGATCCTTGTTTAGCGCTCTCAGGGATATCATCAGGGCCGAATTGAGTGGCAAAGGTTGGAGCCTTGCCACATCATCGTTGAATTTCTGCATTATAATCTGCCAAGAGCACACAATACGGCACATACTGATCGTCGTTGGTGCCTATCCATCTGTGATGAGACATACTTCGGAAATATTCTGATTTGATAATGGTGTCCTCAATCTTGGTCATGGACTCAATCTGGACCGCTATTGGATCATCATGTGTATTGGCCGTTTTTTTGAGTTTCTGCATCCATTCTGGGGTTTCTACCTCTAGTGTGTCCAATCCCTCAGAGGTTTGTTGGCCATCCAGCATTGGCATAGGAACATATGGCTCTTCATATGACTCATCCACTTCTATGGGTACCAATTCTTCTTGTTCTGGCTCGATGACTGGGGACGGTTTTCTTTCATATTGGAGTAACTTGTTTTTCAACTCCGCGACATGTTCTCTCAGTGCATTGACCTCTCCTGTAGTGGTGGTAGAATCGGTGATCTTGGGTTGGGCTTCCTGCATCGTTAGCTATTGACGGAGAGTATCCCGTTCTTTGCCCAACTCATCATGCGCTTCCAGTAGATCCGCATAGCTTTCGAGAATTATCTTCATAGTCTTGGACGGAAGAGCTTTAAATCTTTCTAGGTCGATCTCCTGGGGGGAACCCTCCATGGCTGCCTCAAAATTTTCTTCGTTCTGCCTTTGCAAGCGCTTGTTCTCTTCAAGGGCAGTGGCCATGTGCTTTCTAAGTAAGGTCAAGTTGCAATGGCTTTTAACATGTTCTGACTGATAAAGTTCTAGTAGAGCTGTTAGTTTTTTAACTTCAGAGGACTCGGATGGCTCGGAAGCTTCCAAAAGGGTCTGGTGGGCGTGCTCAAGCGTAGTGTAGCGTTGATTTAGGTCAGTGTTTTCTGCTTCCAAAGCTGCAAGCCTCTTCTATAGTTGCTCTTGATCTGTAGTTATTTGGCGATGACGATCTTCTAAGGTTTGGTATTCCGTTTGCAACTGATATACACATTGGTGTAATGTAGAAAACATGTTATTTACATTTATGAACGCAGGGAAGGTGGAGGATGCAGGGGGAATGGGGAGGGGGAAAGGGATAGTGAATGAAGTGGTCACGAGAGGTGATGTGGGTGGAGGGGGTATGGGAGATGGTGGTAGAGAGGGGGGAGGGAGTGGTGCTGTGGCTGGTGACATTCCATGGTGTCAAAAGTGTGTGTAAATGTGTAGATGGGGATTGTGGGTGGGGTGGATGTGATGTTCGTGAAGATTGTTGTAAATGTGGGAATTGTGATCCGTCCAAATTGGGTGCCTTACGAGATAGGAATCCCCATAACATATGTGGTGAGTGTTGAAATTGGGGTGGTAGTGTCATGTGGTGAAGTGAAGTGTGTAGTGAGAGGTGGTGAGGGTGGTGATGGTGGTGCCTCTTGGTGTTCCTCTGTTTGTGTAGTGTCTCCTGGTGTCGATACATCCATGTGGATTTGCTTTCGGGAGCGAAGGGGCGAGTAGGCACTCCTTTCTCAAAGCGATGAATGTAAGCCGTAGCCACATGAATGGCTTCATCCAGGCCCAGTGCGTCCGCGTGCAGGTTCATGGGTTCAATAAACATTTTGTCCACTCCTTCTTCTGTTAACATCTCACTTATTAGCATCTTTCCTATTTCCAGTGACAGCTTGTGATGCTCTTGGACTCTCTTCATAGTTTTATACAACCTTTTTATCTGTGCACTATAAGTTGGGGCACCTGCTAGTTCTTAAGTTTCTTCGTATTCCTACTCATGTTCCCCATCTTCTTCCTCCTCAGTCTCTTCTTCATCTTCCTCTACTTCCACTACTTCTGGTTGGGTCGGGGCTGAAGTTGTTGTGGTAGGTTGTGGTCCTTGGGTCTTCTTTGCTTCCGTCTCAAGGTGAGACTCATTAATCATTCTAGCAATTTCTTCATCCGTTAGATCATCCAGGGTGTAGCCCTATGGAAACTCCAGGTCAGAGGAAATCGGAGGGAAAACTAGATTAGGTCCTTCTGCACTTTGTCTGGGTAAACGAATCGTAAAGGGATGGACATGTCGCATTTGTGGAGGGGTCACCTCTGGTGTGGTGGTGGCTCCCCTTGCCTGGGCACACGGTAGTGGGACTGCACCTCTCATTTTCTTAGATGGAGGTCCCGTTGTTGATAGCCGCCTCTGGAATTCCTAAGCTCTGGACCACACTAGTGCTCTCTGAATAGGTACGTCATAAGCTAAGCACCTGTAAATGATTCTCCTCAGCGCACAACATCCATGAAGCACATTCTTATGTTTCTTATTCCAGCGTTGATGTGCTAAGTGGATTTGATCTATGATCCAATGTGGTAAATTGATTGTGAGATCCTCTGTCTCCGCCAAGTACAAGCTGAACCAAATTCTTTTTGGTGGCATAGTGAATCATTTTTGGGCGCGGAAGGCAAAGTGTTGCATGATCGTTCGTAGGTGGAGGGCGATGGTTGGTTTCATAGCTACCATGTCTTTTAGTTTATTGAGATCTTTGTGCTTCATTCTTCTGGGAATCATTGTTTCTTTCTCAGTGGGTATATGCATACCTTTCATATCTAGGGCCTCCCTTACTAAGTTGAGGGTAAACTTGAATCTCTTTAGATCATGACCATGCGTTAATGAGGGAAGCACAAAGGTGCTATCGCCTCCCTTGGCTCTGCTAGGGGTGATGGTACTGATCAAATAGGAGCAACACAGGAAGTCTGGCTTAGGTAGGAGTGCCCGGAAGTAGCTATCCAATTCTGCTTTTGTCCATACAGATCGCATTACTTCTACATTAAGGTACTTCTCGAATTCACGGGTGAAGAAATGGTATCTTCCCCACTTGCCATTAAACTCAATTTTTGCCTCCCAAAAGTAGGTGCCTTCTCCCAATGGTCGTGCGACATCATTGAACCAATGTGGGTGTTTCCCCACTTGAGAAGTGTGTCCCTGCGGAGGGTCCTGAATGGGAAGTACATGCACAACTCTAAGTTCTTGAGGCCTCTCGGTGAGTTGTGGTTCGAGAAGGAGGGTTTCAATGTCCACAATTTGGGCGCTGGACCCTGCTTGGGAACTGGTGCCTCCTGCTTCTGCCATGTTAACATTGTAATGGACAAGATAGAGCAATTTTTGTCCCCGTTACAACATTAATATGAGGCCAGTGATGGGTTAGTAGGTCAGTGAGTGCTCAATGCTTGTGTATATTGTTAGTGAACAAGTAGTCCTATGAGCTAAGAGAAACGATGCAGTTAGTAGGTGGAGATGAATTTACAAATGAGGGTCGGGGGGTTTATTAAAAGCTTTGGGCTGCCAAACACAGTGGATGGCATTCGGTTTTGGTTTTGTGGAGACTCCGGAGGGCTTTATAAGAGTGTCTGCTTGGAAATGAGGCTTTTTAGGGACCCATTTACAAGTGATTCTGCTCATGCTCATGGGCAAATATGTGTTCCTGCATGTTGAATAAGAGTGGGTATCAGTTGTTCGAGTGAGTGAACCATGTTGTACATGGTGTGATATGTGTGTAGCTATTTGAGCTTGCAAGCAAACCTTAGGCACCCAAATTTGTCTTGATTGTGGGTCAGCCTTCATCGACTTCTTGGGTACCCAGATAGACTACACTTTAGTAGAAGAATTTTTGAGGGACTTGTTATTAGTGTCCTGTCGTTGATCACTAATATGAAGTTGAGCCAGCAGTTGTGACTGGACTGCGATAGGTTGGTCGCTTTTCCGCATCCACACTTGTTTTGGTGGTTGAGACACCGTGCTTCAAACTTTCTTTTGGCTTCGAGCACAAGTCGTCTACTTCTTCTGCATTTGATCCACCTTCGGTTGTTGCATCCCTATGGCCTTTGGAAAAGAAGGGAGTTCCATCGTATCCTTGACCTCTTTTTTGAGACAATCATCCCTTTGCATCACATAGTTTTGGACAAGAATAGCATCGTCATCTTCATGCGTACTCTTGGAAGGACTAGGAGTTTGTGCCTCTCCTAGTTACTTGAGTGCTTCATTTTATAACTCAAGTGTAATGTGGTTCCGATTTACCTAGACCTGAAGAAGTCCACTTCTTACGTTTAGGTTGACTGCATGATCATAGATCCAGTCTTGACTCAAGACAAGAGGTTCAGTGAGATCCTCATCTTGACACACTAGTACTTTAACTGCCATTAAAACATCTTGAATGTAGAGGGGAAGTTCCACCTCGCCCATGCAAGGGGTTTCCACACCTCCCAACCCTATGAGATATGCTTCTATAGGATTGCCACTTAATTTCAACTTTTGACAGTAAGAAAGTTTAATAGCACTAGTGCCTGCACCTGAGTCAATCAAGGCCCTTACAGTCCTTGCACTCTTTCCTTGTCCTATCTCTAAGGTTACAAAAGAACGTCGATCAATTATTCTATGAGAGCTAATACCTGAAACTTCACACATAGCCATATGATATCCTTGAGCTGCATAGGCATCTGTCCTAGGCTTCACCTCTATATCAAGAACAACTTCAGACTTCACCAAATTTAGAGAACATTCACCAACTTATCAGAAAATTAACTATTCTGAAAAAACTCAACTTCTCAGACCACCTCTATATCAAGAACAACTTCAGACTTCACCAAATTTAGAGAACATTCACCAACTTATCAGAAAATTAACTATTCTGAGAAAACTCAACTTCTCAGAAAAGTCTGCTGCAGATTAATCTCTGATTGACTAATCATTTGTGTAAAGTTTTTGATAGAACTTTGTAGGTTGCTTCGTCTTAAGATTGCGCACCTTTTGCAACTTGAATCTCGTCAAATGACTGAGTATACTTCGAGAAATAACTCAAACACTTTACCTATGTGTAAAACTACTTCTCTGCAGTAGCGACTTTGACACCTGTAACTTCTTAGCTTTGGTTCTCTCAATTTCGAACCCGTTTTATCAAATCCTTTTGGCTGTAGATAGCTTATCTCTCAACTTAGATTTTGAGCTATCATATGTGTAAAACTTTACACTGTGCACTGAGCACTACTCATTTCATTGAACTCGAGATCTGCGCCTGTTTCAGGAGACTGTGAACATTCTTTACATATGAATGTTCCTACACACAATTCTCTTAACTTGATTACAATTGGAAGCTGAAATTTTGTACAGGGGTTGATCAACTCTAGACTTAGACTTGTACAAAAGTATTCCACAAAAGCTTTACCACATAAGGAGAAGACACGAAAACTTCGGGCGCAAACTTTTCTTCTATTCCTCAAAAAATTACAACTGAGTTATGAGAGAGACTTCTACTCATTTCCATAAACTCTAATGAGTCTTACAACTTACAAAATGCACTATTCTCATACTCTCCTATTGTCTCCTCTATTGCCCCGACATTTTTCCAAAGTATTTATAGGCAAATATGTACAAGCTTATAACTAGACAAAAGTATAAGTGATCTATGTCTTCACTAATGTACATATGTGTACATATCATTCATCCTGTGAATGTAACCTCCTTCTTTGCTTCAAGACTTGATCTTATCTCCATCTTTTTTTCTTCCAAACTTCAATTGGTGATTGTTCTGCACCAACAATCGGCGTCCATACTCGGCCAATGCACTCCGAGTCTCCTTAGTGTTTGTAAAGTTCTTTGCCTTGAATATTGTTGCTCTAATGCACCTACATGTGCTAATTGCAATCACTTAGTGTACTCGTCTTCTTCCACACAACAGGCTAATATCCCTTGTTCTGTATGCTTGTACATACTCCCTGCCATGATATGGTACTTTTGGGCTTCTACTACCTCCCTATCTTGTGTGTTTATTACTGGGTGGTTAGGCTCGTATGTCAAAAACTGGCACTAATGGCTTAGCCCACTAAGGTACCACTTCCAAATTAAACAAATAAGCATCAGGAAGGTCATCTGATACTCCTTGTGGGGCCTCTCCAGATGTGAGCCTAGAGAGATGGTCTGCTCTCAAGTGAGTTTTGCCTTTCCTCACCACAACCTCAAAGTCATATTCCATTAGTAAGAGAAACCATCTTACTAGTTGTTGAAATGCGCATTTACATTACAGGCATTTTAAGTTCTTTCGGGTTCTTGGGTGTGGTAGGGGTCTGATAAATCAGAGTCCCTGTAACTTGATTTTACCAATTAACTTATTCAAACCGCAGTACATTAATGTCCAGTATTGAACTCTTATACAGGTTAAGGTTATGACTCTGGTTAACCTTTTCACGGTTCGTAACACAAGAGTTATTCATTACCATCGCACATACTTATTACCCGCATTTAACCTTATTGTGTTAATCACAAATTAATGTAAGTAAACAAAGGTAAGAGCAATAATACTCAGATATCACAAACGCTACACTACGACGACGTATCCACAGGCCGCAATCGCCCAAACAAACAGTCTGGCGATCCCAATTGTCGTCACCGAAGAGTCACCGCAATGTCTTTTCATTAATTGATAAGCAGATACATCACTTCGCAACGACCTTTCGGTTCGTGCGGGATAGAAAAATATAGGAATTATGAAAATACAGAATGCCAATCCGGCGGCTTACACTGGCATGCACGGTGGACTTGAACCCACAGCGGAAACAAAATTTAGGGCTCATCTACGATGCCCTGTATATACATGGTGTGAGCTAATTTAAAAGTTCTGGAAATCTTCTGCTTCAAAGAATCTAGCATTAACTTTAAAGTTTCTGGTTTGAATAACTCTGCGTCAGTACAAACAGAGCTTGCGGCAATCACTTGACTCATTCAAATGTCAGCCTGTGTCTGCAAAAAGGCCTCTTGTAGGTAGAAATCATTTGCCAGGGCTGGGTCACGGCTCAATTTCATATCTTCAATCTCTTTATCTATTCTGGATAAACGCTCTGCTTGATAACGGAGATACTTTTCTCTTCTCTCTAGTTCTTCAGACTGGAACTGCATGGTTTTGTAGTAAGCTTCTATTTCCTTCTGCACTCCTTCAAATTCCTTCTTCAATTTGAGATATCTACCAAGCTCTTCATGTAACTCTTGATCACGCTTGAACAAGGTTTCGGTAGTTTTATGAAGCTCTGCCTCAGCTTTAAGTACATTGCTGGCGAGAGACTGAGAGGCTTCTTCTAATATGTTGTATGCTTCCCGCGTGCTATGGAGTTCATTGCCTATGGCAGTCATTGCATTTGTTTTATAAATGATTTCTTGCTTCAACGTGCTGATTTCTGTATCCTTGTGACACAACAAAGCATCTTTCTGTGCTAGCTGATCTTGAAGCTGTTGAATTTGTAAGTGGAGGCCATGATTTTCTACCTTAACTGCATTGACCTCTTCCTGTAGTGGAGTAATATCTGCTTCTAAGATATCAACTTTATGTTGCAATTCTTAGCAAATATTATCAGTGAATATTCTGAGTTGCATCGGTAGCTACTATGAGAATTGGATTAGCATTCGGCCCATGGACTCTAATTCAGTAAACATGGGAACCGAAAGAGGAGGAGGAGGAAGTGGCTGGGATGAAGAGGAAGATAAGAGGTGATTGGAAGATGGTGGAGAATAATTAGGCGAAGAGGATGAGGAATCCGGTGCTTCAGGGACAATAGGTTGAATAGGTACAATGGGCTCGACCGGAATCATTGGTGGAGGAGTGGGTATAAGAATGTTGGGCACCATCACTATGCCGGGAATCTGCTGCGTAGTTGCTTCAATTCTGTTAATTGTTGTTTCCACCAAAGCGATCACTTCATTAACAATGTCGGTGACAATGGCTTGCACATCTTCGTGGGTCTATTGTTGAGAATTCTCCTGAGAAGAGCTTACTTCGGAGTCAGCAATAGATGCACCTTGCTCCTGTTTCCGGATGGGAGAAGAGTGGTCAGAAGAATCAAGGTGGATCAAAGTTGCGGTGTCATGGAAGATCTCTTCTTCATTGGCTGCGGTGGAACCTTGCACTTGACTTTCAGACGGGCTTATGCGACGGCATTTCCCGCGAAGGAGTTGAAACAAATTGGCATCATCATCCTCGTCTTCATCTTCAAGCATCCGAGTGGATTCTTCATGCAGTGAGAACGGTGCATTGGGTGGGGGTTGCGCGGCTTGAATGGTGGGAAAAAGGAATGTAAGGATGTGGGGAAGGCGTGATCGTGGAAGATCACCTTTGTTGAGGTGCTTAATAACCGTAACGCACTCACGGTGAATGCGTCGAAAATAATAAGAGGCAAAATTAACAGGCTCACGAGAAGCCATGTCAATCATCGAATAAAATGGGCGTGAAATCCCGTAAGTTCGTTTCTGTAAATTAAGGATAGCAACTAAGAATTATAATGCAGTGTGTTCAGGGTCAGGGCGACACAAAATGGCATACTCATTCGATGAGTGCCGTGGGAACTATTCAATCATGGTGGCTACCGGAAGGAGAGGACCATTCTCCAATCCTTCCATGGGCAGACGAAATGCTTCAGCGAATGAAGCTAACGTGATTACTACGCGAGACGGTAAACATGTAATCGGCCAACTCTGCTCTGTAGTAGGTGTGGCAGCGATGGCAGCAATAATCTGCACGTAAAAAGGGTGACACTTCACTGAATGCCAAGGCAATTCAGCGAAGTTCAACAGGCTGCAGATACGTAAGAACTCACTCACGTCCTGAGGGAGTCCGTCACGGAAGGTAGCCAAATTGGCTAACACTTCCATGATGTGCACGCGAAGTCACAAGAACACGAATACTCAGCAAACACAAAAACACACCGCACAGAACACACAGACACAATAGCGATTAACAATGAAAAGAAGAAGATTAAGTAGACACTTGGCAACGAGAGGTGATCGAAAACCCTAATCATCGCGCGGTATGGCAATGATAACATTCATAATTACGGTGTGCATGCATGAGCAAAATCAATAACACAGGGTGGCGATTACTCAAACGAAGAATACGTTAGCGGTGATCAGGCGCTTGGTGATATGGACACAGCTTAGAACCATTGATTACTTTAGGAAGAGGAATTCCGGTCAAGGTAGTCAACCGAAAAGTAGCTGGTCCCACTTGCTTACTAATCCAATAAGGACCGAACCACCGAAGTTTAAATTTCCCAACAGCACGATTTGCTTTAGCATTGTAAAAGAGCACAAGTTGGCCCACCGTAAAAACTAGAGATTTGAGGAAACGATCATGAGTCTGGGCTTGCCGCAACTGAACTTCTTGAAGAGTTAGGAAGCTTTCCCAACGCTGTTCATCCAGATCTCTGAGTCTGTCCAACCGAAAGGACAAAGAGTCTTCGGGCAGTAATTTCTGAGTTAGGGCCACACGTAAGCTTGGCACTACGAGCTCCATCGGCACGATTGCTTCCAACCCATAAGCAAGCTTGAAAGGGGTCATTCCGGTTGCAACTTTGTATGTAGTCTGGTATGCCCATAAGGCTGCGGGTAGTAACTGATCCCAACGTTCTGGTGATTCTACGACCAATTTGCAAAGCATACTCAACAGCGTCTTGTTGGTACTTTCAGCTAAACCATTAGCACAGGTATAGTAGGGTGAACTGAATTTATGCAGAATTTGAAAAGTATGCATTAGTACTCACATTACATTGTTAGCAAAATGGGTTCCATGGTCTGTCACAAGTTCTAGAGGTAATCCATAACGCGGAAATACGTCCTTCATCAGGCATTTTGCCACCAAAACAGCTGTGGCTGAGCGTAAGGCCCAAGCTTCTGCCCACCTGGTAGCGTAATCTGTGCATGTCAAGATGTAGTGATTGTTGCTAAGGGTTGCTAATGGTGTGATAGGTCCAATAAAATCAAGACCTCACTTTTGAAAAGGTTCCAAAGGTAATACAAGTTGTAGAGGAAAGAAGTGGCGCTGTAATGGCTGTCCAGATTGTTGACAAGTGTCACACTACTGCACAAACAGAGTCACATCTTTATACATGGTAGGCCACCAAAGCCCACTTTGCAGAAATTTCCGGTGAGTAAGATCTGCTGCAAAATGTCCACTGGAGGGTATTGAATGTGCCATAGCAATAACCGAGTTTACTTCATGTGGTGGAATACAGTGAAGTAAGACACGAGTATGATCCATGTAGTACAACTGTCCTACAATCAACCGGAATCTGCGACTGTAAACTGCAATTTTCCGCCGCATCGCAGGAGGTGTATGAGGAGGAAGACATCCATCAGTCAGAAAAGTTAACAACATATCATAGTAGGTAGACGGCACAGGAGGTTCTGCCGATTCGTCACGAGCCGTTTCAGTAATGTAAATTGCTGGTGTGGTATCATCAACACCCACCGGAGCTTCACCGGAATCCAATCGAGAGAGAAAATCTGCTAAGGCATGTGCTATGCCGAGTTGATGAATCACTTCATAGTCGAACTCCTCTAATAATAAAATCCAACGAGCCAAGCAACCACCTAAATGTTGCTGCTGGACCAGATATACAAGTGCGGCATGATCCACGTGAAAAGTGAATTTTCGGCTGAGTAAATAATGCCGAAATTTCTTCACAAAATACACCAATCCGAGACATTCTCTTTCAGTCACTGAATAGTTTCTTTCAGTAGGAGTAATCAGCGACTTGCATAATATACACGACGAAACCATTTATCCGTTTGTTGCATTAAAACACTACCAATGGCTATATCCGATGCATCTACAAAGACATGGAATGGGCGGTCCCAATCAGGAGGTTGCAAAATTGGAGCCTGCATCAATAATCCTTTTAGACGATCGAATACAGTTTGGCATTCCGGAGTCCATTCGAACTGTCGTGGAGTACTAGTCATTAGCCAATTAAGTGGTGTTGCTAAATGGGCTAGCCACCGTAAATGCCTACCATGCCACCGGATTTGACCCAGGAAGCGCATAACTTCTTTTGGTGTTGTAGGGACGGGTGCTTCCAACACAGCTGCAACTTTGTCTGGATCGACTTCGATACCTTGTGCAGATATAATATGTCCAAGGAGTTTACATTAGGGCGAAAAACGGCCGAAAAGGGGCTGTTTGCTAATGAGAGATTAAGGAAATTGACAAATAGCGTCTTTCCACGTGTACAAGAATATAACATTGCTGTCTCTTTTAACCGTATGGAGAATTTCTTTTTTTAATACAATTTTCTTTCAAAGCGCCGCTAAAGTGATGAAGAGTCTCGTATTCAGTGTACAATTTTTCGGTTTGATGCAAAAAAAGATACTTTTGCACACTACACAAAGCATATTCTCGAATTTCCAAGAAGGAATTGATTTTTGAAGATACGAAATATTTTTGGGTTCACAAAATGTCATGATCATTCAACGACAGGGTTAACATCAAATCAAAAGTTTCCATGTGTACAAAGCCTTTTTTTCTATAAATACTGCCAAAATTTGTGAACGTCGGTTTCTCGCTTTGAACATTCTTCTTCTCCTAAGTTCAAATGGCTTCTTCTTCTCGTCGTCCTTCCAATCGCGTAACTTCATGTGAGGTTTACAACAGAAGAGAGGATTCTTTGTGGAAACCTCTTTCTGTGAAAGTAAATGACTGGGTTACTATGCTTCCTAGCTGTAGAGGTGTCCATAAAGTCAAGCGTGCCAAAAGAGACAACACAAGAAACCATTGGAAGGGACGTATTCTCAGTTTCAAATTGAAGAGATGCGGTTGGTTTGCACGAGTACAGCATGTGTACACCGCTAAGGATCTTGTTCTAGAAAATCATCTGCAATTCCCTTCGTACTGTAAGTGAAGTTTGACAATGCTCTTCTATCATTCCAGTTGATTTTGTATAATGAAACATATGTTTTTGTACTGCAGATATCTTTCCTTCCAATATTGTGGAATGGCAACCTGTTGAATGTTTAACAGGAACATTCAGAGTTCTTCATAAGGAATATGCAGAACTCATGTATGCAGAGAAATCTGTTCAATTCTTCAATAGCATAGAGTTATTTGTCCATTATGCAGATTATCAAGTGCCGTCAGGGAGGAGTTCTTATGGAATTCTTGTACACGTACCTAGTCCTTGCATCTCTTCATTAGATTGGGATGCTCCTGATCATTCAACAGTTTCAAGTTTTCTCTGCAAAATTAAATTTGACATCCAGAAGGCAATGTCAGCAGGCCGAATTTCGAGAAGGATAAAGATTCAATGGTTTTTGCCTATTCATGTCTTTGTAGCATGCTTTAGAAACATGTTATTACAGAAAACAAAAACAATGTGGTTGAATAGGAGAGTCCCTATTTCAGAGATTGATGATGTTTTAGGTAGGGAATGGGATAGCAAAGAAGTTCAAAAGCTAGGTGACATTATTTTATGTAAAGTTAGTCCCAATTCTCTTTCAATCTCATATCAGATATGTCGACAATCTCTGGTTCTAGGATATGACTATAGAAGGTGGAAAAAAAAGCTTGGACTTTGGATAGCCTTGGACTCAGAGGAGAGCTGTCCAGAATTTGAGTTAGAAGTATTGATTCATCCAGATTTTCAATCAAGGAAAATAATTGTCACTACAAATTGGAATCTCAGAAATGTAAGGGAGCTTCTAGAATACCTTGATGAGGTATCATCTCAGTGTAGATTCTCAATTGATGATGCAATAGTTAACATTAGATCAGAGAAATCATTATCTTGCATAAGCTGCCTGCCACCAAGGGTGATTAAGTTCCAACCTTTAAGATTGTAACAAGTTAACCCTGACATTCTTACATAATGTATCTTCATCTAATAGAAGCTTCTATTGATACTTCCATTGAATTTTCTTGGCAGGATGGTTACAAACAATGTGTGTTAAATTATTAATTTTAAATGTCTTAGATATTTTTTAGGTCCTTAATTTCATATTTCCATTGATTTTTTTTTGCAGGAGTGAATTGATGACTAAGAAATAATTATACAGGAACTTGCATAAGTTAATTCTAGATGAAGAAGAGATCTAGAATTGAATATCTAATTTCAATTTAATAATTATAGTCTATCAAAGGTGCACACTAGTCTCAGCTAAATAATTTGATTCTATCCAACTTTTCTGTCCTCAAGTAATGCAAGAGAAATTATCATGGTACACATAACAAGTAATATAAGAGAGTGTGGAGAACTTGGTGCAAATTCCAATCCAAGGTTTGGTATTTCAATATTAGAAGAGCATGTCTTAAGGCATAAAGCAGAGGAGACGAGATAAGTGAAGACGACCGATGCAAGCGACTAGTGCAATCTGAATTTGTCGGATGGCCCTTATTGCTTACATCGGTCGTGTTAGCAAACTACCGCGAGAGAAATTATCATGGTACAAACGCAAACTACCAAGTAATATAAGAGAGTGTGGAGAACTTGGTGCAAATTCCAATCCAAGGTTTGGTATTTCAATATTAGAAGAGCATGTCTTAAGGCATAAAGCAGAGGAGACGAGATAAGTGAAGACGACCGATGCAAGCGACTAGGGCAATCTGAAATTGTCGGATGGCCCTTATCGCTTACATCGGTCGTGTTAGCAAACTACCGCGAGAGAAATTATCATGGTACAAATGCAAACTACCAAGTAATATAAGAGAGAGTGGAGAACTTGGTGCAAGTTCCAATCCAAGGTTTGGTATTTCAATATTAGATGAGCATGTCTCAAGGCATAAAGCAGAGGAGACGAGATAAGTGAAGACGACCGATGCAAGCGACTAGTGCAATCTGAAATTGTCGGATGGCCCTTTTCGCTTACATCGGTCGTGTTAGCAAACTACCGCAGGAGACTTCAAGAAGTGACCTTGCGTAAAGATTTGACTCACGAGTATAAAAACTAGCAACAGCGATGAAATGGATAATACGACCGATGCAAGCGATAGGGGCAATCCAAGATTCTCCGATTCCCCGTATCGCTTGTATCGGTCGTGTCCTCTTAATTCTTTATGTCCTTCTGTAACTTCTCGAATTTAAACACTTTCCAACAAGAATGAAGTAAAAAACCCACAATGCATTCATAATTGTGACATAAATAAATTTAATTGGACCATCCAGTGAACTTTTGTCAAACTCTCAAGAGGTTCAATACAACTGTGACCATCTTCCAGATGAAGATTGGCATAACTACATACAATTTGTTAAAAAATAAATATTCGAACCTCGGTTGGCTTTACAATTGATTTCAATCTACGACTCAAAAATTGATTTAACCCTTTCTATCCTTTTTAGAGCCCTGCTTTCTCTGTTGCTTCTGTCCCTTTTTGGAGCTTTCAGCTTGACTCTTTATGTTGTTCATATGCTTTAGTGGTGAGTGAAGAGGAAGCCCTTTCTTTTTATCTTCAGACTGTTTTTTATCAGGTGGAGGGGGTGGAGGTGAGTCTGGATCATGTGGGCAGATTGCATGTTTCATGATACTATTTATTGCTCTCTCTCTGATCAAGATGATCCATGCATCTGGGTAGTCTGATAAATTCAATCCAGGACTGTAGAACCTTCTTTCCAAGAATCTTACAGCATTTGCAATCACTCTCCAGCCACATGATGTTGAGTCTCTCTGCAATGGCACATGAATTTGGCTGTATCCAAATTGCTTTTGTTCATTCATTTTAGTTATTCCTGGAAAATTCTGATCAATATGCATCTTGAGAAGCTTTGCAGCACTGCATTGTAAAGTGAAAATCAAAACGGGGCATGGCTTTAAAATAGAGAACAACAAAATGTATAGTAACTTACACTTTGCAATTCCCATGCTGTGATGGAAGAGAATTTAGGAAAAGAGCTTGATATGCATTGAAGTCCACAATAATCAAACTCCAATGGCCCCTGTCAATGAGTTGCATGTAAATATACTTTCTTAAATGAAACAAATATGTTTCCAAAATGAAGATGAATACTTACTTTTCAATGTATGGGTAAATTACACATTCTACTTCTTCTGTAAAACCCCGTAGAAAGGACTTGGCATCTCCATGTTTATGTAAAAAACATTGTGTCACCAGAGGATCTAAAATAAATACTTTTCTTTGAACCTTTTCCTCACATTGTTGAAGAAGAACCCTACAAATCAAGAAATAAAAATGCAGTTAAGGAACTAGAAAATTATGCAAAACAAAAGCATTTTAAGGCCTCTAGATATACCTGAGTGAAATGTTGACCACACTATCTGATATTTCAAGATGAAGCTCCCTCAACATTTTGTTATCTTCAGGTCTAATGTCAAGAAACAATTCACTTTGCCATGGCATTGCAACATTAACTATAACCTGCCCATCTCCTTTCTTGAGGAGCTCTTTATTTGCTTTCTGTAACTTTTGAATCTGGGTTAAGATGGCACTTTCCTCTGTAAATAATCCCTGCTTTTTCCTCTCCTCCTCACTATTTGCTGCAGCTCTAGTCTCATGATCATGAGTGACTTGAGCGTTGATCTCTTCAATGACAACTGTTGTTTTAGGTGCTCGAGCTGGAGGTATATTTAAAATATCGAAGAATTTTTTGTCGTGGTGATCAATAGGAACCAGAGCTTTATCAAACTTATATCTTATTCTTGAAACAATAACATAATCCTTCGCCATTAAAGTTACCCTATGAGAATGAGCAGCACATAAGTAGGCATCATTCATGAAATCAATAGCAAAGTCCTCTGCAGCTTCTTGCAGGCATAGCAGTGCTTGAGTTTGCCACCTCACATTGACAAAGGATGAGGTCTTCATCAAAGAACAGAGGTTGGATGAGATCTGCTTGACAACTCTCATAAATGGAAGTCTTGGGATCAACAATCCCACAGACTTTTGGGCTCTTCTTATTTCCCTCAAAGACTTAACATGGTAGTTGACCCTTTTTTTTGAAGGCTGGTCTGGCACTTTGGCTTGAACCTTCTGGGAATTTTGCTCCTGGACATTTTCCCCTTGGGCATTCTTGTCCTGACCCTCAGGGTACAACTTCCTTGCTGTCTTTTTGGTTCTAGCCATACTCTGCAAAAAATCAATCTTTAGGCAAGGAATTAGGAAAAGTGGAATATTCCACTGTCAAAACTTACTCTCTAAAAGCTATGATCAATGACTCTTTCCACTATCAGAGGCACGACCAATGCAAGCGATAACAGTCATCCGGAAATGCCCGGATGTCCCTGATCGCTTGCATCGGTCGTCTTTAAATTAATCATCAAATATCAATAAATAATATCTTACAATGCAAAATACTCAATTATCACTAAGATAAAGATAATTGGAAAACTATAATCAATGACTCTTTCCACTATCAGAGGCACGACCGATGCAAGCGATAGCAGTCATCCGGAAATGCTCGGATGTCCCTGATCGCTTGCATCGGTCGTCTTCAAATTTATCATCAAATATCAATGAAATATATCTTACAATTCAAAATACTCAATTATCACTAAGAAAACGATAATTGGAAAACTATAATGAATGACTCTTTCCACTATCAGAGGCACGACCGATGCAAGCGATAGCAGTCATCCGGAAATGCTCGTATGTCCCTGATCGCTTGCATCGGTCGTCTTTAAATTTATCATGAAATATCAATAAAATATATCTTACAATGCAAAATACTCAATTACCACTAAGAAAAAGATAATTGGAAAACTATAATCAATGACTCGTTCCACTGTAAGAGACACGACCGATCCAAGCGATAAGAGTTATCCGTAAATGCCCGGACGTCCCTCATCGCTTGCATCGGTCGTCCCTGAATTCATCATCATATTTCAATAAATAGTAGTTAAAATAAAGGTAACAATGCGTTATACTCAAGCATAGCAAAGGAAACCAAAATTTGCAAGCAATGATCAAGGACTCGATGATATTAAAGAACATGACCGATCCAAGCGATTAGGGTTATCCAAAAATCTCGGATGTCCCTAATCGCTTGCATCGGTCGTGTCCACATTACCTTACGTAGAGAGCGCTCTCTATAGAAATTGTGAAGTAGGCTAAAAACGTGGTGGCAATGGAACCTCGACGCTTGGCAAGTGTTGACAGAAAAAAATGAAGGAAATGAATAGGGAAGCTTAAATAGGTCCCAAAACTGAGTTGATCATTGTGCCACGTGGCATGCTCCGATTGGTCCACGTCAGATACCCGTTGTGAATTCCAACGTCTTTTGCCACGTGGCATGATTTGATTGATCCACGTCATCTATCCGTTGCATCGGGGAAAGTACACTTTACCACGTGGCACTCTATGATTGGTCCACCTCATTCGACCGTTTCTTCCCTCCTCACTAGAGACACGACCGATCCAAGCGATAAGAGTCATCGGTAAATGCCCAGATGTCACTCATCGCTTGCATCGGTCGTCCCTGAATTCATCATCATATTTCAATAAATAGAAGTTAAAATAAAGGTAACAATGCGTTATACTCAAGCAACACAAAAGAAACCAAAATTTGCAAGGTATGATCAAGGACGATGCTATTTAAAAAACATGACCGATCCAAGCGATTCGGGTTATCCAAAAATCTCGGATGTCCCTAATCGCTTGCATCGGTCGTGTCCACATTACCTTACGGAGAGAGCGCTCTCTATAGAAATTGTGAAGTAGCCAAAAAACTTGGTGGCAATGGAACCTCCACGCTTGGCAAGTGTTGACAAAAAAAAAAAAAGCAAATGAATAGGGAAGCTTAAATAGGTCCCAAAATTGAGTTGACCGTTGTGCCACGTGGCATGCCCCGATTGGTCCACGCCAGATACCCGTTGCGAATTCCAACGTCTTTTGCCACGTGGCATGATTTGATTGATCCACGTCATCTATCCGTTGCATCGGGCAACGTACACGTTGCCACGTGGCACTCTGTGATTGGTCCACCTCATTCGACCGTTTGTTCCCTCCTCGCCTATAAATACCTATTTCTTCACAAACTCAAATTTTCAACCTTCAGAGAATTTCTCACCTACATGTGTATTTTTCTTTCGTCACCGACACGACCGATACAAGCGATTTTCGCCGTTTGACCTACGTTGACTCGCTCTAGTCGCTTGCATCGGTTGTGTTCTCCTAATAGAGATACAAGAGAAGCTGCAGCTTAGATGGAGGTAATGAATGAGATCCTTAGTGTCTCTCCATCAGAGAAACTTCTTGATTTCATGGTTCAAGAGGGTTTAAGTGTAGATTATTTTCCTGATGCAATGACCATATTCAACCCCGAAATTGATTTTGAAAAACTCTTAGAGAACTCCAAAAGTTTTCTTAAGGATGAGTGGGAGATTTTCTTGGGGTTGGTCGATGGGAGGATCCTTTCTATTTCTCAGAAAACCTATGTCCATCCTCACATCTTTGGGAAGGATCCAACAGATAGGGCTAAAATCACAAGAAAATGCAGAAGGATATCCCCTTTGCCAGGGAAGCTTGATTTATGCCCAGAGCATGAAAAGGACTGCTGCTTGCTCCCTTTAAACATTGCTTTCTTGATATGGCTTGATCATATCTTAGTTGAAAGGGAGGAAAATGTTCATGATGAAGACGAGCCTTGCTTAGAGCTGGCACTTGAGGCTAGCTCAAAAACTATGAAAGGTGTCATGGAGATTGTTGAGGAGATCAATCTCCAAGCAGAAGAAGAGCAGGTCAAAGATTTTGATGTGGCCACTTTTAAAGCAGAGACTGCAATAAGGGAGCCAAGTGAAGAAGTTCAAGTGTCTGAGAAGTCCCTACTTCTCCCAAATCTACCTTTTTACTTTATCTCTGGGAAAGAGTTCATACCTCTATTTTACATTCAGGAACTTTTCAATCTAAGGGAGGACTACTGTCTTGCAGCTATAGCTGAGGCAGAAGAAGTTGCAAGGAGATTCATCAATAAGAAAGGAGAAAGAAGAGAGGAATTTTTGCGTCTTGATTTGGATTTGTCTAATGAAGAATTCAAAGATTCATCACAAGCTCTTTCAAAATGCTTTGAGAAAGCTATCTCAGAGAAGCCAAAACTTGCTGATGAAGAGTTTGATGAGCATCAGAAGCAACTTGGAATATACTCGTTTGGACGTGGCTATTCATTCTTGGATGTCGCTGAGGACAAAGGAACAATTTGTATTGACTCAAAAGAGCTCATTGAGGAGGAAGATGAGGTCAAGGTATGTTGTTTGATATATTCTATCAATTAAAGTTTTTGTCCGAGATCTCTATTTTTAAGTGAGAAAATGACCACGACCGATGCAAGCGATACAACCTAACGGATAATCTCCGTTGGGCCTTATCGCTTGCATCGGTCGTGTTCGGACTTGAAGAGGAAGATGAGGTCAAGTATGTAGTAAAATATATTCTCATGATTTAAAGGAAAAGGAGATGAGATGGGCTTGATGCAAAATCTCTATCTTGTGTCAGTTTGTCCAAGTTCTCCATTAGAAGTGTCAGAAGTCGATCACGACCGATGCAAGCGACAAGGCCCATCAGATATTTTCCGTCGGTCCTCATCGCTTGCATCGGTCGTGTTTGGACTTTAGGAAGATGACGTCAAGGTATGCAGTTAACTATATTCTCAAGAACTTTAGGTTAAGGATTTGAGATGGGACCAATGCAAAATCTCTTTCTTGTATCAGATTTGTCCAAGTTCTCCATTCGAAGTGTCAGAAATGGATCACGACCGATGCAAGCGATTATGCCCATCGGATATTTTCTGCTGGGCCTCATCGCTTGCATCGGTCGTGTTTGGACTTTAGGAAGATGACGTCAGGGTATACAGTTAACTATGTTCTCAAGAACTTTAGGTTAAGGATATGCGATGGGACCAATGCAAAATCTCTTTCTTGTATTAGATTTGTCCAAGTTCTCCATTCGAAGTGTCAAAAATGGATCACGACCGATGCAAGCGATTAGGCCCATCGGATATTTTCCGTTGGGCCTCATCGCTTGCATCGGTCGTGTTTGGACTTTAGGAAGATGACATCAAGGTATAAAGTTAACTATGTTCTCAAGATCTTTAGGTTAAGGATATGAGATGGGACCAATGCAAAATCTCTTTCTTGTATCAGATTTGTCCAAGTTCTCCATTCCAAGTGTCAGAAATGGATCACAACCGATGCAAGCGATTAGGCACATCGGATATTTTCCGCTGGGCCTTATCGCTTGTATCGGTCGTGTCTAGGAGTTGCATGCAGCAATGATTATACATGTCTTGCTTGTGGGAATTCCCCTCATTTATCAAACATTAGATGTTTCTAGGCAGTTTGCAAATAGATATTGATGACGACCGATGCAAGCGATAACGACAATCTGAATTTCTCTGAAGACCCTTATCGCTTGCATCAGTCGTGTCTCTTGCTTTTCTTTCTAATAGTTTCAAGTTACTTCACATGTTTCCTTAAGTGTGCTTGCACTTCATCTAACCATGTTTTTCATTTTTATCACAATTAACTTTATTGGATGAAGACAATTACCTTGGCAGGGGCAAGGGAACAAGAAAAGCCTTAGAAGAGAAAGGAAAAGCAAAGGTGGATATTCATTCTATTATCCACTATCTTCCAAAGTTGGACCCAGCCACTTTTTGTGTTATTCACAAGCACTATAGTGAGGAGCCAGACTTTGGATTGTTCTGCTTGAGGACTCTATCAAAATACATGGGTTTTACTCCAATACCCTTTAATGCTTTCAGAGTTTTACTGCTTGAAAGAGCAACTGCATTCAGAATTTTTGGATATGCCCCTGGACTCAATGCTTCAAGGGCAGGGTACTTTCTTTGTTATTCAAGCTATGCAATGGCTGCAGGGGTGTCAGATTTAAAAAGCATTGCTGGATACAGGAGAAAAGAGTTCCTGAGATATAGAGGTGATTTGCCAGAGCCAAGCTCTTTCAAAAGGCTCAAGGAATGACTTGATTTTTTCAAATTCTATACTCAACAAATGTACATATACAGAAATTGCCCAATGTGATATAAGACATTGCAAATTTTTTTGGTGTAATTGTTATTGATTCTCTGGTCAAAGTCATCTGATGGTAGTAGACATATTTCTTTTCAAAGCATAATACATCATGAAATGTACATACATGACATCTTTTATTTCTCAAAGAAATAAAAGACATTGCAAATATTAAAGCTCTATTTGAAATGTGGTCTTTTTCAGTTTGTGATATTGATACATGATTTGTCTGGAGATAGCCATATCCTTCTGATTATATTTGGCATGAGGTCCTTTGTAATTGTCTTCTAAAGAGCTTGAAGGTTTGCAACTTGAGTGATGCTTAACTACTTCATGTACCAGAGCATCCAAGGAGATATCTGCACAAGGTAGTTCTGGAGGAGAAGACTCCTGCATATGGTGAGCTAAAGAGAATATGTGAAACTCAGCTTGGTGTAGTTACACGATGTTGCTTGCCAAGGATTATAAAGCAATTCAATTCTCAGTATTTCCTGAACCAGTATGGAACAGTAGCACTGGTGAATGGTCTATGTCAATCAGCATGGTAATCTCTTAGGAACCGGCACGTGTCCAATATTCCTCTGAGTGTCAATATAGGGAAGTGAACGTGCATGAGCCCAAGCTCAGAAATGCACATTGTTAGTGACTAATGTTGCTTTGAAAAGAGGAGAGGGGATCCACCACTCAAAGATTATATTTGGCATGAGGTCCTTTGTAATTGTCTTCTAAAGAACCAATCAAAAAGCTCTCTGAAGGCATTGCTCTTTGTTACTCCTCCTCCTTTCCTTGTACACCTAAAGAAGCTTGTCCTTGCTTGATAATGAGATTTTTCCATGCCTTGGGTGTTCCACATGGCAAGTGGTTCTTTTTCTGCAAAGAATGCACCATGCACAAGAAGAATATGCTGGAAAGCAGAAGAATTTCATTAGATCTTTATTTCAATTAAAAATAAATAAATTGAATAAAATATCTTTGGAGCTCACCAAGTAGTATGTTATGTCTTTGGCACCCCATGCCTCTATGATGGTTTCTATAAGCTCTGTGGTCGCCTTTCTGAAATCTGTCACATAACTTTTTGATGTTACCTGCTGCCTCATGATCTTTAAAAGATTATCTAGTTTGACCCACACCTCCATTCTCTTTTTTGCTATTTCTGGTTTGCTTTTTACATTAGTCGTGACCTCACAAAATGTTTTCCATGAATTCCACATGGCATTAAGTTGTTTGCCATCATGGTTGCTGAAGAATCTCCTTGCTTTTGCACCTCCCATTGAGACATCCTGTAAAACATCACCTGTATTTTGTGAAAGCTTTGGATCTTTTCTTAAATGAACATCACCACCATGAAACCCCATTTCTGAAAGAAGACATTCACATTTTTTTATGCATTCATCTGCAAGAGTTGTAGGCTTGATAGAATATGCATAATCCAAGTGAAGACGGACCAACTTGTCAATGATTCTTAACTCTGCATGTAGTGTACATATGTGTACATTTGTCAATGCTATTGGAAGTATGGGATCCCAAATCATTGAAGAAGATGAGTAGTTACGAAGAATAACATTTTGTCTAGAAGGAGCCTCTTCACCCTCAGCTCTAGTAATCCATCCATTTGTGCCTGGGCTTTGCATGCAGTACAAGCAAGGGTATTTAGAATTTGCTCGCCCACTTATACCAAACATGCATTTGAGTGTCTTTAGGTCTCCACTCAAATGCCACTCAACTTGAAAGTTTCCGTAGTCTTTGACATTCAACAATTCTCCTGCATGATGCCCTTGGATAACATTTGGAATGTTTGTCTGTGAGAATAACCATTTAAGTGTTTTATGGCTCTCAGATGGAACTTGAGCACAGCCAACCCACCATAACTCCATTTCTGATTGTACTTTGAGAGATGGAGTATCCAATTTCCCAAGGCTATAGTCCAAAGCTTTGTTCATCAGTGCAATGCTTATTCTCTCCATCTTTTGATGTTTTTTAAGCTCAGCTTCATCAAGTTTGATTACAAATTTCAATAGACCAGAACATTCATGCTCTTTTATATTATAGAACTGAACCATGTATGTTTGAAGTTTTATAACATCTATCCATATGTTGTTAAATGCATTGTAAGTGAAATGTAACTTTTGTTTTCCTACTTCGTAAGGCATGTTACCGTGAATATGTTTATATTCACCAAATACTGATGTGATCTTCTTATTCAAGCAGAGCCGAAACTTTCCTACATGATGGGGTCTAGGTAATCCAAAACTTCTAACTTTGTTAAATTTTAAAAATTCACACCAAACTTTTGAAATTGCTCTATAACCTTTCCTACTCACTCCGACACTATCACAAATATTTTGAATTTGAGATGGTTCTAGTAAAAGATTCATTTCTGTCATGAGTTTTTGAAAAACAAAGCGTTTCAAGCATGTATTTTCATTTAGTTTCAATAGTTTTAAAACATCATTTTGACTCAAAATTTCATTACAGAAATGTATGCGCTCAAAACTGCTCGACATATTGAAACCTAGCACATTTGTCACATGATCTCTAAAAATTTTCATTCTTTTCTTTTTCTGGCCAGATTTTTCAGTCAAATCTAAAAAAGGTTTTACTCGTTTTGACCGCATTCTCAAACCTATAGGAGTTTCTTTCATTTTTTTAAAAGACTCTAACTGAGAAGATAAAGTGGATAATTTGTTTTCTAGCTCCCTCATATGTAAATTCTTCTGGTGTAGTGTGTTTTGTAAATAGTTTATGTATTGTACATAATTCCTTGAAATATCCCAGAGCCTTGAACAATAGCCTCGTAAACCATCCTCACCATCTCCCACAAATCTAATCAGATCATGAAGATTATGAAAAGGGGGGTACCTTCCAGTTTGTGGATCAATTGGATAAACAGATCCATCTGTCCATATGTCGATATGTTTCTTGCCTTCCTTTCGCAATCCATCCACTTCAAGAGGATGAAGAGCCCTTCGAAATACGTTTCTTGTCGTCGCATACTCCTGACTAACTGCAATGTTGATATGGAACTTTTTACAATGATTTCGAATGTTTGAAAGCTCAGGGAGAGTATTTGGGTTAACGTTCTCCATGGTCTGCTATGAAAAATGACCAGCAAGTGTCTAAAATGACGTGAAAGGGAGAAACAGGCTTGCTATGAAAAGTAGAGAAAAAGAGCGCAAAACGTGATCAGCACACATTATATAGGTCCGTGAACAAGAGGAAAATTCAACTTTTGAGGCATAAGATATCACACAAACTTCGGGGCGTAAGATATCACACAAACTTTTCATGATTATATGATACAAGTTTCTCTCTCTTCAAAATTTGCATAAGATACGTTTTAAATGAACTTACACGGAATTTCTTAAAGGATTTGACAACTTTAATCCCGATTAAGCACAACTAATTGAAATCCTTACACGGCCCTTTTTGGGCCGTTTTTCGCCCTAATGATGACAAGAAACTGCAAAAATAGATTTTGTGAGGTTCAGGCAGATTCGGTATTCACGGCATTTCTCAAAGCAGCACGGTAGATGATACAGATGCGCCGCAATCTTGCCAAATAAGGAGAAGTCATGTAAATTGACTTGCATAAAAGTAGTCAGGTAGGGTGAAAAGACTTCTTGCATGCAGCGTTGAAATGTGCTGGGAGCATTCCTTAACCCAAACCACATAACCGTACAAGCAAAAACACCCTAGTTGGTAATGAAAGTGGTTTTCGATATGTCTTGTTCAGCCATTCTGACCTGGTTATAGCCACTGTAGCCGTCCAGAAAGGAGTACATCTCGTGCCCGGCCACTCTGTCGAGCATTGTGTCAAGAAAGGGAAGAGGAAATGGATCACGTACCGTGGCCGCATTCAGTTTCCAATAATCCACACAGATTCGTAACTGCTTATTTTTCTTCGGAACAATTACGATCGGAGATATCCATTCAGCGTGTTCGATTGGCACAATGAATCCCACCTTCAATAACCGATCGAGTTCTACCTTGACCTGTGCTGCATAATTGGGATTCATTTGGTAACTGGATTGTTTAATTGGCTTCGCCTCTAGTTTGAGCACGACCCGATGTTGATAGATCCGCGGATCAAGACCTTTCATATCTCGATAGTCCCAAGCAAAAACATCAGAAAACTCACGTAGGAGTCGGATCAAATCATCTTGAAATGCCTCGGACAGTCCTGTCTTAATCTTAACAGGTCGCGGGTTAGCTTCATCACCCAAATTATATGTTACTAACTGATCTTCTGGGACATAAAATTACTCCAGTTGTCTGCTACAGCTTGAAGATCTATACCTTGTCGAGGTGATCACTGGTCAAAGTCTCCAATAGTCCTAAAAAATCGGGGGTAAAGGTTTACTTGCTAAATTGATTTCTCTGAGCATAGTTAATCTTTTTACACCATTCTACTTGGAATAGTTAGCTTACTAAGCTAATTAGATACCCCTAAAAGGAATGTTTCCAATTCCTACTGTGCTAGTCATACTGAGCAAAAGATCCAACAGGTGTCAAGACAAAAATAAAAGGTTTTCTTGAGGTCTTGAAGTCCAAAGTTATCTGTTTTGATTCGATCTTTACACACATCATTTCCAAAGTATATAGGCCATTTTATGGTGTCATTGGAAAGCTAAGGAGGTCCACTTGTCAACTCTAAAGCATCAAAGGGCTAGTACAAAGCAGGATTTGGCACTACCTACTCATTCTCTTGAAGTGTCCATCCATCATTCCCAACATTTCTAGTATGTAGAAGATGACTCTTCCAATTAGGGAATTCATTGGGCTCTTTGATTGGTGGAGTTAGAATCAACTCTGCATCCCACCGTTCCTCCATTCCACTGTCCCACCATCCCTCGACCCACACCACCCACCATCTCTCCCACTGAATATGCAAGGGTCAAAAGCTACTACAAGGATCATGTGAAGAATTATGTGAAGGATATGCTTCTCAGGGTCATTCGAATATCACGAGCAACACAATATGAGGATCTCATCTTGCATGCAAAAGTGACAGTAAAAGTGTAAGTGGTAAAAGTGAAAGTGTAGAAATGACTATTGTCGCCAACCATTCATCACGGCTGCCTTTCTGAGGATCCAATTCAAAACTGGTGGCATATTTGCTCTAGCCCTCCAATTTTGGGGCAATCAATCGGCGCATAGTCAGTGGACGTGAGGAATCGGCAAAGCCCTCTTGGCCTATTGGAGCCTATAAAAGCAATGGACTAGTACTCATTGGGGATATATACAAGCACGTATAGAGCTTATTCCCGACATCTCTTTTGGTCCTCTCTTGGCACTCTGTGGCTACAAGACTACTGTAGGAAGTCACTCTGTGGTGAGGATACAGAGCGTGGGCTTCCTAGTGGAGGGATAATAGCACTATGGTGTAAAGAAGTGGCTTGGTTTTGTCATTAAGTTTGAGTTAGTGGTATTTCTATGCTCTTCCATTAGAGCAAGTCTTCATACCTTTGTACTGAGGAGTGCAAATCTTCATCTAGTTGTGTTCATTTTATTGGACGAATCTCTTGTATTGATTCTGCTTTGTTCTTGATTGACATGTTAGCATAGAGCATCAGCTTTTGGAGCATTTCTTTTGCCTACGTTCTAATCATCTGTTAGTCTTCCACTATTGTCATTTTCCTTCCTCTTGAGTATTTACAATTCTGTGCAATTATTGTTATCTGTCTGCTCACATAAGTGTTAAAGGGTATATTTCCCTAAGGAGAACCTCCCTTGAGTAGGCGAAGTACTAGAAGTGCATGGTGCATGCTCCTGCTAAAAGTAGATACCCCAGTACCTCCTCTACAATAACTGAGCTGTGCGCACGGGTTTTCCATGATGAATGTTTTTTTTTTTTAAATAAAGGAAGTTCGGCCTTAGCCTAATCTCCCGGACTTTAATTATAATAAAGAGAAAAAGTTACAAGTGAATGGGACTAGTGCCCATCGGACCCCCCAAATCCCACAATGCAGGGGAGGAGTATGGCAAGCTACAGGGCATTACAAATGAGGCGGATAAAATTATCACCACCCTCACGTGGGACCCATTTGGGTTTCAACAGTGATGTCTAAACGGTGGCGATCTCTTGACTCGGGAGATTCTTTTACCTAGGAGAAACAAGGATTTCTCGATCGACCATTCCTTAGGAGTTTGGCCAAAATTGACAGCACAACGCTCCCTCCCAATCTTCCAGAGAGCCTCACCTCTGATGGCATTCCACAGCCTCGATGAGCAGCCGATCGCCTCACCCAACATCACTTGTTGCCAGTTGATTTGACTCGTGAGTCTCAATACTCGGGTCACGTGATGCCAGATAACATGGGACTTTGGGCAGTCGAAGAACAAGTGAGCTAAATCTTCGATGCACCGATGGCAACGCTTGCATCATGGCGGCACACCACAGATTTTGTTAGCCCTTTCATTGGTCTAGATACCTTTATGCAAGATCTGCCACATGAGAACGAACTTTTTGACCTCAATTAGGGGGTTCCAAATAGACATGAATTTTAGCTCCCACCGAAGTTTGGTCCAAGAAAGGCACCATCTCTTGTTAAGGGTGTGGTGAACATCTAAATCCTCTTTGAAGTTGGGGATTCTGGATAGCTTCTTACCATTGCTCCATTTGAGGCCGTCCAAGCAAGGAAGATCCTGACCACAGAGAAGGCGGGTAGTTGAGCGGTCCCATGCTAAACACCTGCTTTGAAGAAGAGTCCATTCCTCAAAGGTAACTCTAAGTCTTGGATCCAAATCTTCGAACCTAATCCACTGGTTGGTCTCTTCTTTCCAGAGTTGTTTCCACTGTTTGAACCCCTTGTTCCATAACCACCTTGCAGTTTGGAGGTTCCAAGACTCCACCCCCTGAATGCCACTGATCAGGAACCAAATAGAGTCATTTTGTCTTATGCCAGCCGCCCACTTCCACTCCACTGATTCTGATGAACTGTTTGGCCTTGTTCCAATTCTTCCATAAGGAACACACAAGGCTAGAGCCTTTAGGGAAGACCGGGTGGGGGGAGAACAAAAGCGTGAGAATCCCTAAGTCCTTCCAACCAGGGTGGCCAACTAAGGTAAGGTCTTCCGTGTTTCTGAAGATCAATTTAGCCCAAGAGGACTCCCTATTGCTCCAAGCCTTGATAAGCCACTTTGCCGCCAACTTGTCAATCAACCCAACAATATCCAAGATTCCCAAGCCCCCTGAGTCTTTAGGGCTAATGCAAGTTTCCCATTTGATTTTGGGAATCCCCCTCCTGTTGGGGTCCCCAGTCCAAAGGAAGTTTCTGCAGATTCTTTCCACTTTGGCCCCAACCATAGCACGCCCTGCTAGGTTGACTTGCATACCTTTCCAATGATTCAGCTTCCTATCCAGCTTGGATAGCACCCAGTTCCAGCGTTGGTTCATTGAGATGTCGAATCCCATCGGAATGCCAAGGAGACGGAAGACTTGACCGCTAGGGATAACTTGACACCCTTGATCCACCAACAATTGGGGAGTATGTCCGCTGATTGCTCTAAAAGCAGTTTTAGCATGGTTGAATTTTGATCTTGATGCCACACAAAAGGTGTGGAGGCACCACCAAAACACCTCAATGTTGTTTATATCGTTATGCACAAAGGCATTCATGTCATCAACAAAAAGTCTCACAATCATTTGGCCATGATTTAGAGGTAAGGAAAGACCCTTGAGATTGCTAGCATCCATGTGATGCTTTAATAGGCAGCTGAGTCCATTCGAGGCGATAGCGAATAGTAATGGAGCCAGAGGGCAGCCTTGCCTAATTGATCTTTTTTAACGAATGGGCTCAGAGAGCTTACCGTTGATGTTTATTCTAGTTGAAGCATTTCCAAGAAGAGTGGAAACCATCTTCGTGAACTTTTGGCTGCATCCAAGGTCTTTCAATGATTGAAGAATAAAGTCCCATTCCAATCTGTCATACGCTTTGTCGAAGTCGATCTTAATGAATACCAGATCTTGAGCAGACACCTCAGCAAAAGCAAGGCCTTCCCAAATATCGATAATTGCTTCAAGTATAGATCTACCTTTGATAAAACCTTTCTGGTCCTCACACATCCATGACTTTAAATGACAAGAGATTCTGTTGCCGATAACTTTTGCAATTATCTTGTATTCTGTTTGGAGCATGGTAATCGGACGCCAGTTTTCAATTTTGTTCTTATCTCCCCGTTTGTGGATTAACTTGATGACGCCATTATTCAGGCACTCAGGGAGGGCACCGAAAGAGAGAGCCTCTTGCCACACGAGGCGCAGTGGGGTGGCCACCTGATGTTTGAAGGACTTGAAAAACTCATTGGTAAGGCCATCCGGACCTGGACTTTTCCCATTGGGAAGGGCATCAATAACCTCGATAATTTCATTCTCGGAGATGTTAGCATCCAATAGAGCAATCAAGTTCTGTGGGATTCTGGTTTGAGCAACCCTTGAGATGGTTGCCATGGAGTCGCGCCTGTGGGGGGAAAGAGGAGTCGAGACCCCGAGAAGATTGGTGAAGTGTTGGACGATGATAGATCTATTCTCCACTTCCGTGCAACATTCAGTTCCATTGTTATCGACCAATAGGGGGATGGATTCCCTAGCTTGTTTCCTTTTGAGGATGTTACACATCTCTTTCGTTGGTTTGTCGGCCTTCCCTGCCCACCAATCTTTGAAGAAAATTTGAAGATTTTTCCTTTGAACCTCCTCCTCTAATCTTAGTCTTCCTTTGATTTTCAAAAGACCTTGTTGGCAATGTAACTTACCTTTGTTCACCTCTTCTTCAAGCCGTGAGAGCCTCCGGTACACCATTTCTCTTCTTATTTTTTGGATTTCTCTTATAGCCTTTTGAGTCCTGATTAGAATTTTTCGAGTCCTTTCTACTGCGCTTCTCCAACACTTAGCCGGTTCATTACCGTAAGCAAAGGCTTCCGTCCACACCTCAGAAATTTCTTGGTGGACAAAGGGGAGGGAAAACGATGTCTGACAAGCATGAAACCAAGGAGCTTTTTGGAACATGGGAATCGGTTTGAAAGATAGAGTAATCGGATAGTGGTCTGAGATAGTCATGTCCATGTGTTGGGAAATTGAAGGAATACCCCACTGAAGGATGGTGTTCTGATTGATGTAGCATCTATCAAGTCTTGCTTTCCTCAAAGAGTCCCCCGACTGGAGATTTGACTAGGAGAACCCCTTCATGTCTTTCACCTCGACCAGGTCGAGATGGAGCTTGATTTTATCCCATATCTCTTTCTCCTGACCGTCAATAATTTTTCCTTTGTTATTCCATCGGTCCTCAGGAAACTCAACCATGTTGAAGTCCCCACAAATCAGAACATTGTGAGAAAGGGAGTCGAGGGAAGCCCAAGTATCCATTCTATCTGCTTCACCATTAGGGGCATAAATTGAGACCACAGTGAACTGGAAAGGGAACCCGAAAGAGGCAGCAATCCAACGGTGATTCCGACCTTCAAAAGTCGAGGTCACATTGCCAGACAAGGAGTGACTAATGCCGATAGAAGCACCCCCCGTCCCTCTAGGGTGAGAAGTGGAGAACCAAAGGTGGTTTAGAGAAATGCATTTAAGCCGTTTCTGTAGATCCTCTCCGTCGATTTTAATCTCTTGTAAGCAAACAAAGTCAGGGGCGAAGCACTTGTCTTTGAACCACTGGCCAAGAATCAAAGATCTTGACGGGTCAGAGAGACCCCTGACGTTTAGAGATGTGAATTTCATTAATGATGGTTGCCCTCTTTGAGGGGAGGGACCCGATCTTCTTTCTTCTTGTGGTCTTCTTTTTTCCTCCCTACTTCTTGACTTAGGATCCTACTCTTGAGGGGGCTCTTCCAAGGCATGCCGGAAGGTTGTTTTCCTTTAAGCTTTGACTTTTGTTGTGGTAATCTTGGAAAGCATACTGGGAGGGTAGGACCAAGAGAGGAGCTTTCGCTGTCTGGGTTGTCTTCATTGCTGGTAGTGAAGCCTTCCTCTTTACTCGTGGTATAACCTTCTTGGTTGTCTTCTTTGCTGGTAGAGCACCCAAGGGTATTATAGTGGGGTGTTCTTCAAAGTGGTTGTCCCTTGGGAAGTCGACCTCATTAATCTCTTTTTCTAGGTTACAGTATATGTTATTCGAGGGGGCAACTGCCATAGTATTCCTTGCTCTTGATCTTCGAGGGCTAACTTTCCTCCTGCGTCTCACTTCAGTGAATCCTTCTGAATCTGTCTCAGCAACGCGAGTTCCCTCTTCTTCCTCCATTAATTAACAATTCCATGATGAATGTTTTTTTTTTTTTTTTTTTATAAAGGAAGTTCGGCCTTAGCCTAATCTCCCGGACTTTAATTATAATAAAGAGAAAAAGTTACAAGTGAATGGGACTAGTGCCCATGGGACCCCCCAAATCCCACAACGCAGGGGAGGAGTATGGCAAGCTACAGAGCATTACAAATGAGGCGGATAACATTACCATCACCCTCATGTGGGACCCATTTTGGTTTCAACTTGTTGTTTTCGAGGAGATAGATACAGTGATGTCTAAACGGTGGCGATCTCTTGACTCGGGAGATTCTTTTACCAAGGAGAAACAAGGATTTCTCGATCGACCATTCCTTAGGAGTTTGGCCAAAATTGACGGCACAGCGCTCTCTCCAAATCTTCCAGAGAGCCTCACCTCTGATGGCATTCCACAGCCTCGAAGAGCATCCGATCGCCTCACCCAACATCACTTGTTGCCAGTTGATTTGACTCGTGAGTCTCAAAACCCGGGACACGTGATGCCAGATAACACGGGACTTGGGGCAGTCAAAGAACAGGTGAGCTAAATCTTCTATGCACCGATGGCAACGCTTGCACCATGGCGGCACACCACAGATTTTGTTAGCCCTTGCATTGGTCCAGATTCCTTTATGCAAGACCTGCCACATGAGAACGGACTTTTTGACCTCAATTAGGGGGTGCCAAAGAGACATGAATTTTAGCTCCCACCGAAGTTTGGTCCAAGCAAGGCACCACCTCTTGTTAAGGGTGTGGTGAACATCCAAATCCCCTTTGAAGTTCGGGATTCTGGAAAGCTTCTTACCATTGCTCCATTTGAGGCCCTCCGAGCAAGGAAGATCCTGACCGTAGAGAAGGCGGGTAGTTGAGCGGTCCCAGGCTAAACACCTGCTTTGAAGAAGAGTCCATTCCTCAAAGGTAACGCTAAGTCTCGGATCCAAATCTTCGAACCTAATCCACTGGCTGGTCTCTTATTTCGAGAGCTGTTTCCACTGTTTGAACCCCTTGTTCCATAACCGCCTTGCAGTTTGGAGGTTCCAAGACTCCACTCCCCGAATGCCACTGATCGGGAACCAAATAGAGTCATTTTGTCTTATGCCAGCCGCCCACTTCCAATCATCACTGATTCTGATGAACTGTTTGGCCTTGTTCCAATTCTTCCATAAGGAACACACGAGGCTAGAGCCTTTAGGGCAGACCGGGTGGGGGGAGAACAAAAGCGTGAGAATCCCTATGTCCTTCCAACCAGGGAGGCCAACAAAGGTAAGGTCTTCCGTGTTTCTGAAGATCAATTTAGCCCAAGAGGACTCCCTATTGCTCCAGGCCTAGATAAGCCATTTAGCCGCCAGCTTGTCAGCCAACCCAGCAATATCCAGAATACCCAAGCCCCCTGAGTCTTTAGGGCTAATGCAAGTTTCCCATTTGATTTTGGGAACCGCCCTTCTGTTGGGGTCCCCAGTCCAAAGGAAGTTCCTGCAGATTCTTTCTACTTTGGCCAAGTCTTTCTCCTTAGGTCTCCAACACGAGATAAAGGAAATAATTGTAGACAACATAAAAGTGTTAATAACCATAGCACGTCCTGCCAGGTTGACTTGCATACCTTTCCACTGATTCAGCTTGCTATCCAGCTTGGATAGCACCCAGTTCCATCGTTGGTCCATTGAGATGTCGAAACCCATCGGAATGCCAAGGAGACGGAAGACTTGACCGCTGGGGATGACTTGACACCCCCGATCCACCAACAATTGGGGAGTAGGCCCGCTGATTACTCTAAAAGCAGTTTTAGCATGGTTGATTTTTGAGCCTGATGCCACACAAAAGGTGTGGAGGCACCACCAGAACACCTCAATGCTGTTTATATCGTTATGCACAAAGGCATTCATGTCATCAGCAAAAAGTCTCACAACCAATTGGCCGTGATTTAGAGGTAAGGAAAGACCCTTGAGATTGTATGTTTATTGCATGTATGTTTATTTCGTGACATTATTAGATTCCTTCAGTATGACAAGTTACAAACTAAAATATAATGTACTCATTCGATTTCGTAAGACGTATTGACTCACATACATCTTGTGTCACGCCTTTCCGCACCATGAATATCTTTCATCACAGACTACGAGTTTCTGTGTGCTTTTGAGCGGAGATGATCTTAAGTTTGTATTTTCTGAATGTCCTCCGATGATAGGGTATAACTTTCCATAAGCTTTCATGCAAAGACGATAAGCTCGCAGTCACCTTCTCGACTACAACTGTTCACCCGTGAATCACAAATCAGCAGCCAGAAGCAATGCCAAGTTTTATATTCCCAGGTTTATATGAGCCAGATATGGAGTATCAGGAAATTAGTGGCATTCTTTCCTCCATTCGAGAAAGAACAGATCTTGCGCATATCATCCTTGAAGTTATCAGGTCTTTAACTGATTATTTACAGTATGTAAGAATCGATGTATTTACTGTTATATTGTGTACGCAATGCCTCGATGCGCAGGAATTCACGTTCGCATGACAATGTTCCGCTTGAAGTTCGCGCACCTGACGACACAGACCAGAATCCGCACATCTCTCTTTCCCACGGCAGAAAGGCTGTCCTGCACGCGAACGGCGTTCAATAAAGAACTGCGAATCAGTGCGTTTGCAGATGTTGTGGATCGGCTTCGACACCCTTGCTATGGCGTTCTTTCGTCATATGCGCTTTTCCATGTGCTCCGGCGTACTGTATCTGCTACTAAGAGGTTTGGAAGCAAGATCAGCCAGTTGTCTTTTACCATCCGTGAATTGGAGAAGGAGATTGAGGGTTCAGCTGTATGTTTTCCCAGACTCCTATGTGGCCGTGCAGGAACGAAATCCAATGCTTTGGATTTGCAGAGTCTAGTTGTGATAGTACAGAGCTGCGGCAGCTATGGAAGCGCTGTTGCCAAGGATGACACAATGAGCGGAACCTCACCTGCACCATCTTGCTGCTTGGAAAAGAAGTAAATGAGTGGCTGAGACATCGACAAAGACAGTCAAGGACATGTAAAAGAACATAATCGGCGCACCACATCATGGTTATCAGTTTGTATCCGAATTCGGACACGACACTCGCCTCTCCAAATTTATCTGAATCAAGTACCTACAGCTCCCGTGGAGTGTACCCAAATGTGTTCTCAAAACGAGGTATGTAAAGATAATATAGACATGTGGAAGCTATGGAAGCACTATTCCAGATGCCATAGCAAGAGCGAGAAGCAAGCATGTCTAGAACCATACAACTTACAAGGTACGTGAAAGAGAACCGAGCTATGTGTTAGTTGGCTTTGGATGCGAGAGAGGAAGTCACGGCGAGATTGTGAAGAGCATTTGAAGATGACATTGCACAAAAAATGCAATTAAGAAAAACTACTCTTTGCTTGATATATTTACTAATAACTTATGGTTCATAATGCAGGACTCTATGTGGTTTGGATGGTTAATGAGCAACACCTTAAGTAATAAATGTAGAAAACTTGGTTTTACTAAATGGTCTTCTTTGTGTAGGTGTGATGTTCTTATGAGCCCCTAGGAGCTTACTGGCTTTCCTGGAATCTCACTTACATCCAGAGATATGATCATTAACGGATTGGAATTTCTTTCTGACAAGTTTTCTGTGTTCCTCTCTTACAGGCCTCTACATCTCTGTCATGTGGTTGGTGATATGTACAATAGGTACAAGAAAACCTTCAGATCAGTTCAAAGTATTTCTCTCAAGCTAAATGACAGATGGAAAGTGGACTGGAATAGTCACCAGTGGAGATACAGTTTTAGGTTGTTGTGGACCTTCTCTACTAACATCAAGCACACCATTTTGTTGTAGCTAATCATTCATAGAGCTGTTTGGGCAGGTAGTAAAGCTCTGAAGCTCAACATTGGTAGTGGTCTTTGTAATGCCTGTGGTCAACATGAAGAACTGGAACATATCTTTTTATACTGCCCTAAAGCCAAAAGATACTAGAATGCTATCAGTTCTTATTGCCAGACTCTAGGGATCTCTCTCCCTCTCCAAGAGAAGTTCTTATTAGGGAAGCTACAGATTTGAAGTTGGTTTATGGCAAATGTTGAAAAACCACCTCCTCTAGTATATATGGAGAGAGTAACCTCTTAGGCTTTTCTCTCATAAGCCCAAAGACTTGCTTTTTGTTTGTAATCAGAAAAATCTACAAATCTTCAACCACTGTAAAGATGTTAAGTCTGATGCCCCTTGCTCTGTTAAGTCCTTGGGAAACATATGTAAAAGGAAACATTATAGGTTGGGGAAGAAGTCTCTCTTTGCTTTGTACTATGGCAAGAGACTCAAACTGATTGAAGTCTTGGAATATCATCTGTAATAGCCTCCGACATTAGGAAAAAAAGTGAACCCTAGATGGGCCTTTTTGCTTAAGGAGTGATTAGTGATGGACCAATCAGAAGAGGGTGGTGACCACCATCTATACCCTATAAAATACTAGGCTGAAGGGGGAAGAGGGGACAAGATTCCTCTATGTTCAGGGTTATCTTCTAGAGAGAGAAGAAATCTCGTAATCACGCTGGGCCCAAAAATTCAAATTTTTTAAAAAGTTGTAAAACTCATCATAATACCATTAAATGACCTCCATATCACTTTTCAGGGTCAAAAGTGCTATTTTTGACTTCTAATTCAAAATCCGTGCATGTTTTTGAGCTAAAAAAGTGACTTTTTTCAAAATAACTCAAAAAACTCTACTTTCCCTCTTCAAACTCCCATTTTCATAACCAAAACCCAAAAAGTCATATTTTTTTCCTCTATTCCCTCCATAGCATACAACAGAAGTGTTGTTTCTCCTCCTACAATTCTCCCAACTTATGTAGCAATGACAACAACTCTTACTCCCATGGAAAGCTCCAGAGCTCGTAGGAGACCAAAAGACGAAGTTCACACAATGACGTGCCACAACATCAAAACAATGGAAGAAAGTTGGCTACCACAAAAACTGGGGTTATGTAGAAGGATTGTCAAAAGGGGATAGATATAGCTGTAGAATTGGTGACACAGGTATAGGGTTTCGCTATTTAAAACATCACACCTCTTTGTACATTAGATTTTATTATGATCGTTGGATGTATAAACTAGGAGAGTGGATACCTTTGCAAAGCTCGGAGGGATCTTTAGCTTCATTTGAAATAAATGTGAAGTTACCAAACAATGATATGGAGGTGGTTTTAGTTAATCATCATTGGAACTTGGCCAACTTGAGAGAGCACTTACTTATCATGGGATATGTTGATCTTCATGATTTCAAATTTTGAATACGAGGGAACAAGGTAAGAGTTGTATTCCATATATACATATAGATATATATATATCTCTTATTCTATCACTGTTGTTCATGATTTGAAAATGTTTCTCTTTTATGAATTGTCCACAGATTGGAAAGAGATTGGAAGACAAAATCAAGGTTCTTGCAGATTGGAGCATGGATGGAACTTAAATTTCATTGTCATAGCTCTTTTTGTAAAGATACTTTGAAACCTGTAAGCAAACCTATTTTTGCAACATTTGCTTCAAGGATATTTCGGCCACATTCTACTTGTATGTGTACATTTTCAAGGTTTTTCTTGAAAGAGCATTCTTATTGTTTATTTTCCTTGATGTGATCTCAAATGTCAAAGTTTTCCTTTCCAAGACTCTTATGTTTTAATTTAAGGAAAAGTCACTTGTATGAGAAAGTGGGACCCATCACTTAAAAATTCTAGAAAAGTTATAAATAGGAGTCCTCTCTCCTCATTTCTCACTTTTGCAACTACATTGAGTGCTAGAGCAGTCCGCATTTGCAAGCTATGGCTTCCACATCTGTACCTACTAAGAGCGCACGCCACAAGTTTCTAGAGTTTTTGGAGGATTCAGATTATAAAGGTCAACATGACCTATATGATCTTCTTTCCAAGGTTCCTGACCTCCATGGAACCGTGCAAATGAATGCAGATGCTTTGGAGGAGCTACTTCAATATATGCAAGTTCATATATTGCATTTCTCCATCAAAATACCACCATATGATGGAACCTGGGTTCCATGTGACCTTCTCACCTACATTCACAAAGGTGATGAGGCATTTGCAAAAGGATTGAAACGGTTCCAGGTAATTGCAGAGGAAGCAGGGCACCTTCTTGATGATACTGTGCCACTTATAAGGAGATTGAATAGGAAATGCAAGATGGGTGCAAAATATCTTTCATTCATTACTGCCACAATTTTCTTTGTGAATGAGGAACAGAACCAATTCCTCAAGAGATCCCTCATCTTCTTACATGTGGTTTTGTCGATGATAAAAAGGAACCACCTCAAGAACCCTTGAATCTCCTATTAGAGAGAGAAGCTATTGAGAAAACTTATCCTCTTGGTGTGGATGATAAGTTGAAAGAAGTGCCTAAGCCATCCACCTCTTTGGAGCCAGAAGCAACTATTCTAGAGGTGGAGATTGAAACCTTTTCAGTGGTTCTTGTCGAGGGACAAGAATATTTGTTTTTACATGATGTAGAGAAGGCATTCGGGCTATGGCTGGATGAATGCCTAAGTTTGTTTTGTACTTTGTCAGAGTGTCCTTTGGATAGTACCTCTGACTTGTTGGAGAAAAAGTGTTTGCCATTTGGTGACTCAGTGGCCGACACAATAAAATTGGTTTGCAATGACATACTTACAAGTGAACATCAACATATCACAGAAGAACAATTTAGTAATGCACAAGAAAGGATATTGGAATCAGAAGTTCCCGCCTCACTAGTAATTGAGCAGAGTGGGGTGTCACACTCCAGCATTAATTTACATCTTCAAGAGAGAGGAGAAGAAGAAGATGAGTTCAAGATGTAAGTATCTTCAATTCATGTCATTCATTCTTACAAACACATGTAGCTACTAATCATAAAACTTTGTGTAGGAGGTGATTGAAGTCGACAAGTTTGCAGCAAGGAGTGGAGGTGATCAAGTGGCTCGTGGAGGTGGCTCATCCCTTGCAAACTACATTGGGAAACTTCCCAAAGAACACTTTGTAATTATCCATAAAGAGTTCAGTCCGCAGGGCCACTTCATGACATGGTGTCTAAAGGCCTTAAGTAAATTGCTTTGTTTATCAACCATTACATAGGGGGGTAATTGTATCTTTCTAGTTAAGAAATCCCTTGTAACTACAACCTTAGGTTCCAGCTTCCATGGACAGGTCTTAGGTCAAATAGGTATATCTCTAGGTCTAGGAGTTAGAAATGTTTATGAAATAGCAACCTCAATTTTGACTTACACCCTACCCATGGCTTTGGAGCGTCGAAAGAGAGTCATTGAGAAACTCAAAGCCAATTGATGTAAACAATTGAATTAATATCAAATTTTCACTTTGCTTTATTTACAATTGTCTCAAGTCTTTCTTTTTCAGTATATTATCCAAAATTCTTTTGGACCTGCATGTGATGTATTGAGCATGACTTCTTTACTCTCATTTAAGGTCTTGAAGGGCATTGGGAGGCCAAAATAAAGCCCTGCCACAGAAATGCGGGAGAAGGCCCTGCAAAACGTTTGCAGGGCCTTCTCCCACGTTTCTGTGGCAGGGCTTTATTTGGCCTCCAAATGCCCTACAAGACCTTAAATGAGAGTAAACCTACACTAAATGGATATTTTCAAGAATGCAAATGGATATTTTCATGTATGTATTTGGAAATTCATAGTGCAAGGTATAGGGAGGTCAAAATTTTTCCATGTTCACTCCTCATGAACTAGTTTTACTCTTCATGATCCTTCATGTGAAAATAGTGCTTTTTTACAAAGAAATAAGGCCTACCACAGAAACGCGGGAGAAGGCCCTGCAAAACGTTTGCAGGGCCTTCTCCCGTGTTTCTGTGGCAGGGCATGGTTTTAGCATTTAATCAATATACAATGATCAAAATGACAAGATAAGAAAACAATCACTGATATATGAGAGACTATCACAAGAAAACACATGGAAATGTATAATGACTGCTCATGTTTCATTCTAAATAATGAGATTATAAAGAGAATAGAGGAGAAGTGCTCATGTTTCATTGAAAATGGCAATATTTACAAAAAAATCTCTTGTCAGTAGAGATCAGTTACAAAACTTAGCTACAATCACCCCTAATTCTCCTAGCTAACTGTATGTCCTTCGGTTGTATAGTGACTCGCTTAGCATGGATGGCACACAGGTTGGAATCCTCGAGCATTGATATCAAATATGCTTCAGCTTCCTCTTGTAAAGCTTCTAAAGCTAGAGCTTGGATCCTTAACCCTGCACAATACCTTTGTAACTCTTCTTTAACCACCCTTGCAAAGGGTCTTCTAGGTATCAGAAGCTCAGCTGTCTTTTGATAGTGCCTTATCTTTGCAAATGCCTTCGTATATCTTCTTCTTCGTTATGGTGCTCTATCTTGTGGTGGTGGTGGTCTTCGTTGGACATTTTCTTGTGGTCTTGGTTGGGGTTATCTACGAGAGGGTTGAAATAATTTCTTCTTACGTTGCTTGCATCTTGAGCTTTCTCCTTGTTGAGGATGTTGTTGCTAGCTTTGCTCCCTCTCTTGATCATTTGGTATGGCCCCCTAATTTGTTGGTAGAGTCTTTCCTCCTACAGTCACCCTATGATTTGTAGGTATTTCTTGGTTAACCCATGGTGGCAATGTTTGACTCTCCTCACTTGATTTTGAACGTTGTTGAGACACATCCTCATGCGATTCATCAAAATCATCTATGATGATGGTGGTGATTGGGGTTCATTTACAGCCTCTTCCCTGGATTGCCCATGTTCCAATTGTTCATGCAATTATTCACTCCCAGAGGTATGACCACCACCTGTTTCGCGATGGGATGCAGAGCGAGAGACACACACTACGTCGCCTGTTGTGGTGATTCATCCATGGTGGCTTCTGAGTGCCTTGCACATAGGTAGGAAAGTTAATGATATCCTTCCTTGCAGTTTGCTTTGTTTGTGCCATCCTCTATAGTGTTAGAATGTTGAAATGAGACAATGAGTCTTCTTTTATAATGTTTCACTTAGAAAGGTTCTGTTCACATCTAAATGGACAAAAAATAGTTAAAAAATTAAAAATTACCTTAAAAAATTGCAAACAAGAGATTAGTGTGTAGCAAACCTTATGAATTATTCAGAAAATGCCATGAATGTGTTAAATGACTTCACTTCCATGATGAACCCTGTCGTGTTCTTGTAGCCCGCCATTGAGCATGATGTAACGGTCCCAATGATGACTTCCATTTTTCATTAGCTAAGTTGTGTTGATTGATTCTTGCAAGTTTTGCAACTTTCAACTCCTTGGCTCGTTCCATTGCATATGTACTTGAAAATGCAATACGATAAAACCAATTAAACATCTCTTCCATATAGTTTGATTGCATTACACCACCACCATGTCGTGTGTTCTTGAAGTAAACACCTCTAGCCTTGTAATGTGACTTCTCCATTCCTTGTGTACTAAAAATCTCCAACGATCCATATCGATGCATAAAAAATGCTCCATGTGCGAATAAAATATGTTGAAATGATATAAGTACATATAACACAATCTTATCAACAAGAAAATTGAAAAAATAAGAAAACTTACAATGTAATGTGTAATATTGCTCTCTCCCCAAGATAGGATGAAACACTTTGCAAACTCCATTAATGTGTTGGTGTAAATTACAAGCCTACACATTTGGCTCAAAGGATGCATTGAAGTTCATACATACATGAAGAAGCATAGGAACATATGCTAGTGGTTAATTACCACTTTACCTCATTGTAAAAGTCAAATGGACTTGAATCTCTTGTAATCACCTACCAAAAGGATTCATGGAAAAGTTAGTTGTTTGATAGAAAGAATATCTCCAAGCATTTAGGAGCTTGATCATAGGGAGCCAAAAGTTTGAATTTGGATTCAAATTTTTAGTCATCTATTATAAAAATGGACATGAAAAGTCGCAAGCAAGAGAGAGCACTCCCGAGCATAGCATTACTGATTCTTGAGTGTGTGTGAGGTCTACACTCTAGCCTACACCTCTCTACACCATTTGGCAATGATATTCATGCCAATGGAGTTGTATACATTTGTGCATTAATACATACATTCACATTGTCCATCTCTATGTTCTCTGGTTGTCTACTCAAAAGTGTGCTAACTTGTCAAGGGCATATCTCAGTCAAAGCGTCACCAAATTCAGTGATTCAAAGCTTGTTGGATTTAGCGTGATATACTCTACATGCTATGAAAATTTGAAGACATTCTATTCAGCCATTTTGGAGAAATCTGCGTCGAGGTGAGCTCTGGTCATTTTCTGCTACAGTCCTAAAAAGTTGGGGGTATAACTTAACTTGCTAAATTGATTTCTCTTAGCATAGGATATCATTTTACATCATTCTACTTGGAATAGGTAGCTTATAAAGTTAACTAGATACCCCTAAAAGGAATTTTTCCAATTCCTACTGTGCTGGTCACACTGAGCAAAATACTCAGCAGGTGTCAACACAAAAATAGAAGGTTTTCTTGAGTTTGTGATCTCCAAAGTTATCTGTTTTGATTCATCATTGCACACATCATTTCCAAAGGACATAGGACATTTTATGGTGTCATTGGAAAGCTAAGGAGGTCTAGTTATCAACTCTAAAGCAAAAGAGGGCTGGTACAAAGTAGGTTTGGCTGTACCTACTCAGTCTCTTGGAGCATCCATCCATCTATCCCAACAGTGATATCAGAGCAAACTAAGGTAAAATGGGAGATGGTTTTCCTTCATTTATTGAGAAATTGGACAGGAACAACTATCAAGCATGGTCTCTAAGGATGAAGACCTACTTACAAGGAAGGAGTCTCTATGGGTACATCTTAGGAGATGAGGAATTGCCCTCATTCAAAACAAGAGGATTACCAACCAAGGAAGAACATGAAAAGCTCAACACATGGTGTGCTAAGGATGCATTGGCAAGGTCTTATATACTCAACTCTATATCTGATTTTCTTTTGCCATATATTAGAAATTGTAAGACATCCCAAGAGACTTGGGAAACCTTGTCATCATATTTTTCCTCCAACACAAGGGCTAGGAAAAATCAGTTGTGGATTGAATTCACAACACTAAGGAAGCAACCTAAGCAAGCTGTTTCAGAATTTGTGACCAAGATTAAAGATGTAGCAGATCAGTTAGCAAGCAGAGGAGAAGAGATTGAAGAAGAACAGATTGTAAGGCAAGTGATCAATGGGATCAAGGCTGATGACAAATGGGAAAGCTTCACCACTGCCATGGATCTCTACATGGACATGCACAGTCCATATCTTACAACCCTCATGGGACAATTGTTTACTCATGAAGCAAAGCTCAACAAAAATGGAGACACATCCAAAGGTAATAACTCTTCTGCCCTATACACTGATAAAAAGTCTAAAGATAAAGGCAAGAGCAAGAAGGTGGAAGATGAAGGATCAACCTCTCAAGCCAACTATGCAGGGAGAGGTAGATCTTCAAGAGGAAGGGGCAAAGGAGGTAAGTCACGTAGGGGGAGATCTTATAACTCCTCACCTTGCAACATTTGTGGTCTATCAAATCATACTACAGATGAGTGTTTCAGGAATTACAAAAATTAGAGAGGAAGAGGATACCAAAGAGGTGGCTACTCACAGTCAAGAGGTAGAGTCAACCATCACCAAGGCTACAACAATAACTACAACAACAACTACAACAATAATTACAATGGCAACTACCAAGAAGGATTCAAATCCAGGAAGGATTACAACAACTACACAGAGGCACAGGATGCCTCTCTTCTGATCATGAGCATGACTTCAAAGTCAGGTACAAATGATGACCACCTATTCTACATTGACTCAGGATGCTCAAATCATGTGGCTGGCAATGTAGCATTACTCTTTGATCTTGAGGAACTAAAAGGTAAGCATCAAGTCCAAACAGGTGATGACACAAAGCATTCTGTAGTAAAAGTTGGAAATGTTAAGACTTGTGATGGAAATCAGAATTTGTTGAGCAGGGTACTCTATGTACCAACCATTACCAAAAATTTGATGAGTGTTGGACATATTGTGGAGAAAGGTTTGCAGGTCAGATTCAACCAATATGGAGCATATGTGGAGGATCCAAGACATGGGTTCAAGAGGATTGCTAAAGGAGGAAAATCAAGTAGACTTTTTACTTTTGAGTTGGAAGGTACAAAGAATATTGCACTATACAATTATAAAGATCAGACTCTTTCAGAACTTGAGATTTGGCACAAAAGGTTAGGGCACATAGGAGAAAGAACCTTGAAACAAATGTGCAAGGACCAATGTGTGCTTGGGATACCTAATGTATCCAAGCAACATATGATTTACAAGTGTGGTGCTTGTCAATTTGGTAAGTCTCACAGGTTACCCTTCTCCAAGAAAGGATACATGCATGAAGACTACCTAGAGCTTGTACACACAGATGTATGGGGACCAAGCAAAGACCCCTCAGTCTCAGGATCAAGGTACTATGTGTCTTTCATTGATGATTATAGCAGATGGACTGTATTGTACTTCATGAAGCACAAGGATGAGGTATTTAATTGCTTTAAAAAATATCTTGCATTAGTTGAAAACCAGACAGGAAGGAATTTGAAAAGGCTAAGGTCAGATGGAGGAGGTGAGTACTTCTCCAATGAATTTGAAGACTTCTTACAGGACAGAGGCATCAAAAGAGAGATAATCACAAGGTATTCTCCTGAACAGAATGGGGTAGCTGAGAGAAGAAATAGGTTGATTGTTGAGACAGCTAGATCTATGCTTAATGAGAAAAAGTTACCTAACTATCTATGGGCAGAGAGTGTTTCTACTGCAATTGCAAGAGAACAAGGATTACGACCACCACATGCTAGAGAGATGACTCTCCTCCCAACCAAATGCCTCTATATATAGCTCTCTCCAGGGGACTGCCTTCTTGGGCAGGTGGATACTAACCAGCCAAGTGTCAGCCATGTAACTACATGTGCGCCAAGTGTCCCAGTTAACTCGAATGGATGCTTCTAGAAGGCTCTAGAGCTCTTTGGGCAAAATACTCTCTCCATGTCTCCCATGGGGATTGAACCCAAGACCTCCTCCTTCACATCCTTGAGACTTAAACACTAAGCTAAGTGGATCACTTGTTCACAAGAGCACAAGACCTCCTAGTAAGTCTAAACTGGAGATCTTTGGTCATACACACGGATGACCAAACGGTGTCCGATTTCAGATCTGTCTGAACCGGCCAGACCCTTGGATCATAGACTTACTTTATTACATTCTTCGCCCCTTAGAAAATATTTTCGTCCTCGAAAATAGAGCTATATACATACTGTAGGCAACCCCCGAGCCTCATGTTCTAAAACTGGAAGAACATGGTCATGTTCTAGAACTGGAAGAACATGTCTCATCTCTGTGGTGGCATCTCTGCCCAAATGATTCAAAACACTATCCGGGTTTGCACTTTGATGAACGGGACAAAGTACAAACTAGTGAAGAATAATAAGGGTGGATCTAAATATATCCCTGGCCAATTCATAGTTTCTAGATGTGCGATCTAGGCACAAATATATGAATTGGGTGGATTCAAATTACGAGTCCATTTCTGGGCATGACTGGTGCATGGACTTAGTAATGAAGGTGGGATTCTTATCCCTTGCAAGACTTTAAGAATTCTTGATTCACTTGAATTTGTTTTGGAGAACTTGAAGTTTGGTTGTCTCAAACATCTAACTTAGATGTTTATACAATGGTTTACTTTGATCCAACAGTTACTTGATTTTTTCACCCGACTAGAGGACTACTTTGTCCCAATGAGTTGAAAAAATCCTATGTAAACTGTAAGAGAAAGTTTACCAATTCGGTGGAATCAACCATACTAACTTCACCAATTCAAATTCAAAATGAAAATTGTCCAACTTAGGACACTTTTCTCAAAGACTTTAACTGAAAGTTCTTGGGAATTGTCAATCTAATGAGCAATTCCTAACTTCTTTATTCTAGAGTATACTGGACTCTAGGAAATTATTTATGCTATAACTTGAAGCAAAATCAAATGAACAAGTCTACTTAGACTTATCATCTTTTGAAGATTGAAAAGGTTCTTGTACATAACATCTATCTAGGATGTTCAAGTTAGTTATCTAATTCTAACCGGCTAATCCTGGTCTTTTGTAAAAGAAATCAGATACCATATCTGAGTCAATTCCAAAGGATTTGGAAAGCGGAAAGAAATAACTAAGACTCTGTACAACCAATTCAAACTTCGAATTACATACATAAACTTGCTATGAGTCAAAGTCTAGTTGACTCAAGACTTTAACTTCTCAACAATCTATTTCAATAAGATATTGAAGCATTGACTTTATCTTTAAGAGAAATAAGCTAGTTTCTCAAAAAGATTCAAAGCAAATAAAAAACATCATCCAACCACAAGATACTAGTGTGGTAACCAACATCAGTGTGTCGACCCACTGAGGTTATGTTGATGAGTTTTGTATTCAAATAATGCTTCACTTGAGACTAAGTTCAGGTCACATTCAATCTTTTTGACTCCTAATCGTGAATGCAATTCTTGTGCATTTCTTTGAGTCTAAAAGATTGAATTTTATCAAGTTACACTAGGAACTTGATGCTTGACTTAGTCAATTAAATCTTTAGTTGAAAAGATCAACTCAAAATCAAAGTCCAACTTCTTTCAGAAATTTATCAAATATTTCTGATCAATAACACTTAAACTTGAAGTGTTCTAAGAAGATCTTGGAAGTTACTTACTTCATATCTTCAGTTTCCTTGATCTTGAAGTCGTCTTGAAGTATCTTGAGATCCTTCTTGAATTTAAACTTCTTCTTTTGAAGTTTTAATTCCCTTGAAGATCAAACGTAACTTCAAGATCCAAATGAAGACTAAAAGATAATCATCATCCCACGGTTCGATGTCCCATACCATCTTTCCTACATCAATCTGAGTATAAAATCTGGTGTCCCATACCACCCTATTTTATATTTACATTAATGTGTGGGTGATTCTTATCCTAAAGTCTAAACATCTCTTGATAGAGTACCTTATTTCTTCAATTCTTTTACAAGAATTGGAAGTTTCAGGCATTACCTCTAACTAGATTTTCCTAGGTTTTGATTCCTTCGCATGATCACCTCATAATCATGTGCTTTCCCTTGGAAACTTGAAAACCTCTTGACAGAATATCAATTCTTCTTTACTGGGGTTTTCAAATGAAAACCAATCAGAATTCCAAGTTCTTGAATTTCTCAAATTCAAGTTCAATTGGTTATTCTTGACCAATTTTGTAGCGACAAGAGTTTATGACTTCTTGTCTTTAGATTCCTTTCTATACTGGTGCTTTTAGGTACCTATCCCGGCCGGGACCTTTTACAGGAATCTCTCTACTGCCTTAGTCTAAGCATCCGCTCATGCTTTCTGGATTTGTACCAAAATCCCTTTAAGGATAGGCAAACACTTATGTTTTACCTTCCACAGACTTAAGTACCGTCTTCACGGTTGCAGACTACATTTTTGGAATTCCTTCACTCTGTTCAGACTGGGAACAGCTTACTTTTTCACACTTTTCCATTGAATAGATGGAACTTGAGTGAATAATTCCTAATGGAATTTTTATTGCCAATACTTGGGCCATCTACAGAGTAGTTCTAATCGCACGTTCTTGGACAATCATGGCCAAGCTTGATCAAGTCTGGTTGATCCTTGCGACAAAAATAAAGACTTAGTCTTTATCTTTAAGATCTCTTAAACTATCTTAAGCTTCTTTACTTACCTGCAGGATTTTAGAGATCTTTCCCTCAACTTAAGTCCAAGCATTTTCTAATGCTTTTCAGATTCCAAAGCTAAGAATTTTTGATATACCGTTAGGTTATATCACTTATTTGGACTTAAATACCAAAACTGGTGGTTAGGGATTTGCTGGGAATGACTTACTATATAACTTTTCTTGAAAGATGCTAGTCTCATGTCTGGGGAGATTTTTCTTTCAAGAACTTTTTGATTCCTACTGAGGAATCAAGTAATACTAAGCTATAACTTGAAGCAGAGATTCACCTTGGAATCTTTTGTTTTACAGTCCAATGATTCATCTTGGAATCGTTTGCTTTCCAATCTAATGATTCATCTTGGAATCGTTTCCTATACTGGAAAGATCTTCAAAAGGAATTTTAGACTTTTGGATAAGACCAAGACTTAAGGCTTTGCTTGTCCAAAAGATAATTCTCATTTAACTAGTGAAATAGTTAATAAAACTCTTTCATTAGCTTATCTTTAGGAAATAGCTTAATTTCCAAAGATTACTTGGCTTGGATCTCTTGTTTAAGCTTTTCTTATCTTAAAAACCACCAAGCATACTTTTCTTATCTTTAGAAAAGTGCTTTAATAAAGTCTCCATATTTGAAAACTTTCCACAAGCAAATAATACTTGAAATCATTTACTTAATCTTATAAAAGATATTCTTGATTTCTATAAGATTCAAGGCTATACCACTTGAAGCTAATCTTCTAGGAAAAAACTTGTTTCCTAAATTGTTTTTAGGAAATATCAGGATTTCCTAAGATATCTATTTTAGAAATGACAATAATTAATTGTCATGACTTGTAGGAAATTACTTGATTCCTAAAGATCAATTAATATTTATCTTGGTTTCTTTTTTAAGCCTTGAGTTAGCTTAAATAGAATCAAGCAAATTTCCTTGAAAAGTTTCCGCGTCGATTGAAGACCTTGCATCATGCCTCCAGATGCACTTCTGAAAACTAACACTAGTGTTCCAGGGATTCTAGAAGTTCAATACTTCCAAAATATCTTCTGAAAACTAACACTAGTGTTCCAGGGATTCTAGAAGTTCAATACTTCTAAAAAAAAGAATATTTTGGAACTTACAAGTTTCAACAGAAACTTCCTTACTTGGATGCATGAACATGAACATCCAAAAACAACTAAATCCTCGATAGTTGCTAAGAATATCTGGGTTTCTTCCCAAACTTAGACTGAGCATGCACATTGGAAATTAGCTCTATTTTCTTGGCATCTTAATGACAAGAAAAATGAATACTTACTTTCAACATGCTTTCTTTTCCTCACAAAGACTCCTACTAAGTGGTACCTATGTATCACTTTTTTTGGGAAAAAATAGACTAGATACTTAGTTGCATGATGGTCAAGATCCTTGCAACTAGGTAATTTTCTATTTTTTCCACCTAGCTAAGTCAAGTTAGAAAAAGAAAGGAATGAATATATGTGTTCAGCTATTTACCAAAAAATCATGCGTATGTTCATGCATCTACTTGCATGCAAATGCATGTTCATGTATGCAAATGCCCATTCTTTGGTGCAAATGCATGTTCATGTAAGTGTAATGAACTTAAGCAAATCTTGAGCTTATTAGGTATGCAAACAAGCATCCATGCAAAAACAACCTGCTTGCTATTCTGGCAAAAGGGTAATTATTCAAGTGCGTGAACTGGAGAATTAACTACCTTTTCCAAGCAGTGTGAACTTGATGTGCATAAAACATTCTTTTATGCACAAATAATCTTTTCTTTTTTATGCATGAATGGAAATAAAAATTTCAACTGCATACCAAAAACTGAAAAGTACTTTGTATACTTTTGCGTCATTTCAATACCGTTTAGTTCTCTAATTAGCTTTCATATTGAGATAATCATAATTGGACTACGCTTTTAGTCCTAATTAATGCATCCTAAATGAAAGCATTTGAGCAAACAGGTATCAAAATGAAAACATAACTTGGAAAATACTTAGCTCCATATAGAGCTACGTCCTTCCCTTGATCCTTTGGAAGAGCTATTTTCCACCTTTGATCATTAGGAAAAATCTTTTCCATACTAAGAAGAGCTAACTTTCATAGCCATGCTCACATTTCTTCAAAACCTTGAAAATAAAAAGCACGATCATCCTTGCTCGGATCCAACGTTGCTTCTCTGTGTTGTCCATTAGCTGTGTCCAGCCATCGGGCGATGAGCACTATATTGCAGTTGCAAAAGAATTAGAGATCTGACAAATCTCCCGTAGTACAGTGGTAGTACATCCGCCATTTTAAGCGAATGGTCATGGGTTCGAAACCCATCGGGGTATCCAAGGTCAAATCCCACGCCGTTCTATTGAAGATGGCCCTCTTTTGCTCCTTGGATGGATGAGAGTTGGGCTTGCAATTCAGGTCTGTTTACTGCTTTAGTAAACTTTGCTCTGATCTATAGGCAAGTAAAAATCGATGGCGACGTGGCTACAGCAGTTTGATACCATATCTGCTACCCGAGATCGAATCCTAGATGGCTTAACATAGAGCTTTTGTCTTCTGAGAGACCTTCTACACCACCAATACAAGCAATATTATCTGCATCGCAAGCGCCCGTTTGGCCTCCGATAAGGCAGCGCGCTCCCGTATGACAGACGTGAGTTCGACTCCTCTACTCTCCATAGCAGGAAGTATTATTCTTTTGCTTCCTTATCCAGGACAAACTGCCTTGGCTGCCGATATTGATCATGAGCATCTGTGTGGTTCCTGAATAGGCGACCGGCCTCCTATGACGAGGACAGGGGTTCGAGTCCCGCAGGTTACAGCCAGAGATGGTTAACCCTTTTTTACTCTGGTTGGGAGCTTTTGCAGCGCAAAATATGAAGTAAAGTAAAGCTGCGCCAGTTCGTTATCGAACAGACGTCAGTGTTTGTGGATAGTAGAGTTTCCTCGCGAATGAGGGACCAAGGTTTGAATCCCTCTTCGCTCGCAGTAGAGATGCGCTTTATATATTTTGCTCGTGGATGCTTCTTCAGCCGAGAACTCAAAACAATAGAAACGCCACATCTTGTTCCGTGAGCGCCTTCGGGCTTGTGGATAGGCCGAAATGTTTCTAGTCATAGGTTGTGGGTTCAATTTTGTGCGGGTTGATGGCAGATATAGTCGCTATCCTTTTGCTACTCAAGGCCATCGACTGCCAAGATAACTTCGGGCCGCTATTGAAGACAGCCGCGTGTAGAGATTCGAAAGAGAGCAAGACATTCGCGAGCAAAAATGATGAGCAAGATGATGGTGAGCCTATCAAGGTCTCCATGGAAGCTCAACCTTGAGCTCTGATACCAATGCAAGAGAACAAGGATTACGACCACCACATGCTAGAGAGATGACTCCTCCCAACCAAATGCCTCTATATATAGCTCTTTCCAGGGGACTGCCTTCTTGGGCAGGTGGATACTAACCAGCCAAGTGTCAGCCATGTAACTACATGTGCGCCAAGTGTCCCAGTTAACTCGAGTGGATGCTTCTAGAAGGCTCTAGAGCTCTTTGGGCAAAATACTCTCTCCATGTCTCCCATGGGGATTGAGCCCAATACCAATGCAAGAGAACAAGGATTACGACCACCACATGCTAGAGAGATGACTCTCCTCCCAACCAAATGCCTCTATTTATAGCTCTCTCCAGGGGACTGCCTTCTTGGGCAGGTGGATACTAACCAGCCAAGTGTCAGCCATGTAACTACATGTGCGCCAAGTGTCCCAGTTAACTCGAGTGGATGCTTCTAGAAGGCTCTAGAGCTCTTTGGGCAAAATACTCTCTCCATGTCTCCCATGGGGATTGAACCCAAGACCTCCTCCTTCACATCCTTGAGACTTAACCACTAAGCTAAGTGGATCACTTGTTCACAAGAGCACAAGACCTCCTAGTAAGTCTAAACTGGAGATCTTTGGTCATACACACGGATGACCAAACGGTGTCCGATTTCAGATCTGTCTGAACCGGCGAGACCCTTGGATCATAGACTTACTTTATTACAGCAACTTACCTCATAAACAGGTTACCATCTAAGTCTCTTAATGGCATGACACCCTATGAAGCATGGCATGGTAAGAGACCTTCACTTGACAATTGCAAAATATTTGGATGTGTAGCATACGTACACATTCCTTCTCAGATAAGAGGTAAGCTAGACCCAAAGGCTGAAAGATGCATCTTTATTGGGTATGATTTAAATAAAAAAGGTTACAGGTTCTATAATCCTATCAATAAAGGGTTTATGGTAAGCAGAGATGTTGTCTTTGATGAAAATGATTCTTGGTATGAGAATGAATGCACGAAGGTCAAATTACCCTATGATTTGGAAGAGGAATTTCCAAGTCTTACAAAGGAGGAACCTACTCAGAATGAAGTCTCAAGTTCAAATGATGAAGACACTATCAATCTTGAAAAATTCAAAGCATGGAAGTCCAAAGGCAAAATGAAGATGAAGAAGCTTGAAGACATACCTGTATCTTCAATGTTGGAGCAAGTCTATGACAAGCCTAAGTATTGGTTTGAGTTCCACAAAGTCTTAGAAGAAGCTTTAAAAAAGAAGACTATGTAAAGTTCACTTGTGAACTACCTCTTGTAATTTTTTGGAGAGTTTACTTAATGTAAAAGTAAGAGAATCTTAAGTGGTTGAGTCCACATGATCAAGAATGTAAAGAGGAGCCACGAATTTGTGACTTGTGGTAGGTAGAGAATCAAATCAATCATTGATTGATTGGAGAGTGATTGAGGGAAGTTAGCCTCCCAAACTCAACTATAAATAGATGGCAGTTTTAGTCGTGGTTAGAGAGACCTATGTGAAGACCTCCAAGAGCTGAGCTTTATGCCATATCAAGGTGTGATTACAAGGCACACATATGTATCAGTAAGTCATTGTATTGTACAAGCAATATACTTTCATT